>PVLC010001635.1:0-80816 GCA_004027655.1 Graphiurus murinus
GTACTGGGGATTGAACTCAGGGGCATTCTACCTCCGAGCTACACCCCCAGCCCTATTTTTTATTCTTTATTTTGAAACCGAGTCTCACTAAGTTGCGGAGTGCCTCACTAGGTAGCTGAGGCTGGCCACGAACCCGGATCCTCCGGTCTCAGCCTCCCGAATGCTGGGATTACAAGCGTGCACCACCACGCCCGGCTTCTATTTTTTATTCTTTATTTTGAAACAGGGTCTCACTAAATTGCAGAGTGCCTCACTAAGTAGCTGAGGCTGGCTGCGAACCCAGATCCTTCGGTCTCAGCCTCCCAAGTACTGGGATTACAAGCGTGCGCCACCATGCCCAGCTCCAAACTAGAAATGTTGGTGTCATTTTTGCCTTTTCTGTTTTCTTCATCCTCAAGTCTTAATTGATCAGCAATTCCTGTCAGTTCTGATGAAAGTATATTCTATTTCTTTCACCTTTACTTAATTTCCACTGATATTGCTCAAGTACAGGCTCTCAGCTTTGTTCACTTGGAACTTTCAAGTCTAATCTGCCATATGCAGCCACACCACCAAACACACAGGGAGACAGCAACGCTGTTTCATTCAACACTCCTCTGCCTAACAGCCTTTGGTGCTTTCCTTATTTCCATCAGAGTAAAGACCAAATATTTTAACATACCAACTTAAGGACCAACACAATCTCATTCCACCAACCCTTTGCCCTTACTGCCAGTCCACACTTTTTTTCCATAGGTAGAACTGCTAATTGTTTGCTTTTCTGAATTCTTTATTTTTTAAAAGAAATATGTAGTTCCCTGCTTGAGTTTTTTCTCAACTTAGTATACTCCTCCCCTCTGCACCAGCCCTCCCATACAGATATACCACCACATTGATCTCTTTCTTCAAGGCATGGGTTATGTATTAGCACTTGTATGAAGCCTTGCATCACCTAAGCATTCTCCCCTTTCCTCTCCAGTAGCCTTTGCTCATGCTATTAGGGTATGCCTTACACTAAAAAAGACACATTTGCAGCTCAATATGTCTTCCTTTTAGAATTGGAATTTCTTAAAGGCTAAAGCCATGTTTTTATCTCTGTATCCCTAGGTGTGTGTGTGTGTGTGTGTGTGTGTGTGTGTGTTGAACCCAGGGGCATTCTACCTCTGAGCTATAACCCCCAGCCCAACTTTATTTCTTATTTGGAACAGGGTCTCACTAAGTTGCGGTAGGCCTCACTAAGTTGCCGAGGCTGGCTTTGAACCTGCGAACCTCCTGTCTCAGCCTCCCAAGTACTGGGAATAAAAGCGTGGGCCACCACACCTAGTTCTATCCCTAGCTTTTACTTTAATTCTTCTGCATAATAAGGGGTTGGTAAACGTCTGCTGGAAGGAGCTTCTGCTTCAATTACAAGCTTGTTTAATGGCAGTTATGAGTTCTACATTTTGGTCTCAGTTTGGCTATCATCTACTCCAGGAAGTTCTCCTTGATACCTCTCACCTCCAGTGCCTTAGGTACTCTCTTCTGAATTTATACATATCACTCGAAATTATAAATATGCATGTATGTTGTATAGTACTCCTGGAGAGGGAATAGACTATATCTTTCACGGAGGTCCAGACAGTTTGGTGCAGAGTCAGGGTTTGTAAATATTTGTTGAGTGATAAAGGGAGTAAATGAATGCAATAAATAGCCAAAAATAGAATAATAAGAAAAAAACTTTATCTGTTTTAAAAATCCTGAATAAATAGCTTCTTTGGTTTCAAAGAACTTTAAGACAGCTATGACTGATACCAAGAGATTATCTGTTCTCATCAGCAAATATTAATGGGGAAGAAAAAAAAAGATTGTTTATCTCATTTTTTAGAAAAAGCTTTTCCTAACCTGTTAGATGGCTGATAAGAAAATGTGAAGAGATTGGGAGTTCCTTATACATAATTAAGTAGCTCATTCTTGCAGATACTTCAATAATTCATATTTGAAATATACTTTTTTCAACAAAATCTGCTTTTTAGATGCCTCCCTTTGAAGATGTTGTGGTTGTAGGATCTCAATTTTTAGGATTTTAAGAGACTGGGAGATTCTATATTTTGTGAAGGCAAAAATGAATAATGGGTTATAGAAACATGGAGAAAATTAAAATCAGTCTTAGTATGAGGCAAGGTCACATTGTTAGGGAAAGGGGATATTATTTGATTTGAAACTGAATTTGGAGAAAGAGGATATATGTGGGACAGTATGGTAAAAAGGGTGAGAAAAGAAAGAAGTATCTATATTATATTCCCTTTTTCCTCACCATGCCCCTCAACCCTCCTTCTTAACATTATATCTTTCTAAGGGAGAGGTGGCTACCTGGCAAAACTGAGTGAAGGCTGAGGTGATAGCTTAACAGAGGATGTAAGAAGGTTCGTCATGTTGGTTCTTTGCTCCTGTTCCTTGCCTGTGAACCTGCTAAGCATTATAAAGATACATATAGTGTACCTGGTAGATTTTGAGCCTTTGACCTGTTTAAAACTAAGCCTCCAAGTTAAAGGGATCTTCGTGCTCCAGGTATTTGACTGCCTGAAATGCAGAGGGAATTCAAGGGGAGTTGTGCTCAGGTGTTGTTTTGAAAAGGAGTCTCCCTCACTGCTTTAAAGTGAGAATGGATTCTGAGTTTTTAAACTTAAGCCGGGAGGAAATCTGGGCTCTACACAATTAGAGATTAGGATTATATGTAGAACCACACAATTTCTCTTTTATGAGAAATAGCAATAGAGTAAGAATAGCAGGTAAATGGCTTAAGGCAAGGACTATTCATTAATTCATCTCAAAATGTATCTTTATAATCTTATATGGTCAAAGCATTGAAAAGGCTTTCTTAAAAACGAAATGGAAGCCGGGCGTGGTGGCGCACGCTTGTAATCCCAGCATTCGGGAGGCTGAGACCGGAGGATCCGGGTTCGCGGCCAGCCTCAGCTACCTAGTGAGGCACTCTGCAACTTAGTGAGACTCGGTTTCAATAAAGAATAAAAAAAATAGGGCTGGGGGTGTAGCTCGGAGGTAGAATGCCCCTGAGTTCAATCCCCAGTACCGCAAAAAAAAAAAAAAAAAAAAAAAAAAACCGAAATGGAAAACATCGATTCTAGGCTTTAATGCTTGAGTATGTCAAGGGAAGAAATGCTGCCCATATCAAGACAAAGGCAGTATATCTTGACTTCCTCATCTGGAATGTTATACTCACTAGATCAGTAGCTTTAAAACTGTTCCACAGGGTCCTGAGCTCCTTCAGAGACACCCCAGCTATCAACTGGATATGAGAAAGAAGAGGCCAAGTCCAAGAGCTTTAGGTTTTCCCGGTTGCTCTTGGAAAAGCAGTAGGAGGGATTGGAAGGAATTGGAAAACCACTGATGAGGGATTTCTAAGATCTCATCCAGCTTTAAAATCTGTGACTCGATAACTGGCTGACCTTTAATATTCCCTAGCTAAATTTTATGAGTCTTTGATTCTGTTTCTCTTAATGTTTTTCTGGTAAATATTTGTCTCTATGTTAGGCTCTTCTGCATAGACCAAAGGATCCTTGTTTTTTTAAGTTTCCTTGTTTTTATAGCTTAAGTACATGGTGCCATATTTTAAAAGATAAAAAAATTCATCTATTGAATAGACTTCCTAGGCTATTTATTGAACAAAGCACAGATAAGCATTTAGTCAGATATCTTGCTTGGACCCTCTTCTCATTTAAGACATGAATATTTATCAGTATTAAATAAACTTCAATATTTTAGAATCCCATTCTAAACTAGAGAATAGCATACTAGTCCATATTTTGAAGCTGATATTTTAGTACCCTAAACGTCTGCCAATTTTGCTGGAAAAAAATAAACAGTACATTTATCAGGGCTCAGCACATAGTAAATTCTCAATAAATATTTATCGAATTAAAGCATCATTATTACATCTCATGTTTAACTCATTTTGTCCCATCATCCCAAATATGGAACAACTATAAAAACTGTAAACTTAAATATAATATATAATATTATTGTATGTGATTTACTATAGTTTATAATATCATATAGCATATACTATAATATATACTATATAACAAATATATTATATAACTATATTTGTTAATATAATTATATATATATATATATATATATATACTGAATTGTTATTTCCAACCAATTTTGATGTACCTGTGTCAGCTGTCTCAAAATATTTACAGAATTGAAAACTTGGGACTAAATGGGTTAATAGCATTGAGTTTATGCAGAGCTTTCATATATTATACATTTCATGTTATCTTCCAGTAACACTGAGGATACCATACTGTATCTATCTTATTTTACTAATGAGAAATTTGAGAACCACTGCAGTAAGGAAAGGCAAATTTGAAAATGTACCATTAGCTGGTCATGGTGGCTTACCCCTGTAACTCTAGTGCTTGGGGGGCTAAAGCAAGAGGATCACAGGTTAGAGGCCAACCTCAGCAACTTAGAAAGACCCTGTTTCAAAATAAAAAATAAAAAGGGCTGGGGGTGTAGCTCAGTGCT
This sequence comes from Graphiurus murinus, assembly GCA_004027655.1. Classification (NCBI taxonomy): domain Eukaryota; kingdom Metazoa; phylum Chordata; class Mammalia; order Rodentia; family Gliridae; genus Graphiurus; species Graphiurus murinus. The sequence goes on from PVLC010001635.1 coordinate 4,513, forward strand.
GGAGTGCCCTTGGGTTTACTCCTCAGAACCACAAATAAACAAACAAACAAATAATGCCATCGTTACTCTACCTGCCAAATATAGATTAGTGTGAGATTTCTAGAAACTCATGACTTACTTTGTCTCTGATTTTTCTAGTTATACCCATTTCCTCGTGCGTGTGTGTGTGTGTGTGTGTGTGTGTGTGTGTGTGTGTGAGATGATGTGTGCTGGGGATTGAACCCAGAGGCATTCTACTTCCAAGTTATACCCTCAGCCTTTTTTATTTTTTGTTTTTGAAACAGGGTCTTATAGGTTGCTGAGTCTCGCTATGCTGCTAAGGCTGTCCTCAAACCTGCAATCCTCCTGTCTCAGCCTCTCAAGTACTGGGATTACAGGCATGCACCACCACACCTGGCTCAATTTCTCATTCACTGAGCCCTTAATTGCGTGCTAAAGGCTAGGGTAAAACAGAGATCACTGTCTTCATTGAGTTTGTAAGCATCCTTCCTGTTTTGTCTCCAACCTTTGGTCTACAGGTTTCATAGCAAGTTATAAAGCTTTTGTAACGCTGATGTCTCACAGTGCTTACGTCACTTTAGGCGTTGATAGGCTGGAGTCAGTGTGCGTCTAACCAGGACTTTCCTTGATAGCAAAGCACGGATGTTCATATGGTTAGTGATAGCGACGGAGACGACTTTGAAGACGCCACAGAGTTCGGGGTAGACGATGGAGAAGTGTTCGGCATGGCATCATCTGCCCTGAGAAAGTCTCCAATGAGTGAGTATTCATAGCTCTTTGGGGCCAGCATTTTAATTCTCCCTTCCAGCACACCAACTTAGAAATAACAGTGAAATTAAAAATCTCATACTAGCCGGGCGTGGTGGCGCACGCTTGTAATCCCAGCATTCGGGAGGCTGAGACTGGAGGATCCGGGTTCACGGCCAGCCTCAGCTACCTAGTGAGGCACTCCACAACTTAGTGAGTTTCAAAATAAAGAATAAAAAATAGGGTTGGGGTGATAGCTCAGAGGTAGAATGCCCCTGAGTTCAATCCCCAGTACCGCAAAAAAAAAAAAATCTCATACTGACCTTTAGGTTTGGAGAGAGACAATATAGGGAGTGGGCATTCTTCATTAGAACCAGAGCCTTTTGAGTTTTGATTTTATTAAGTGCAGAAATTCCCAACACACTAGTAAAAATCTCACACACACACACACACACACACACGGCACCACAAGGGAATATAACTTTTGTTTTACATGTATAATTAGCTCTGACTCTTTCTCTCTTTACTTTAAATCTAGAGATTAATTAACAGACAGCTACACTTTCTGTGACCAGTACTTGTTCCCTACATCTTATCAGAGAGTAGTAATATTAATATTACTTTTTCATTTATTGGTACCCATCTTGGAAAGGAAGAAAAGTAAAATAAATGTGCCATCTCTGACAATTTTCCCATTTAATGAGGCCTTTAAAATTAATTTAGATCCTTTATATAATTTAATCACAAGGTATCTATTTCAAGAAAGCATTGAAATCCTAATTGACAGCTGGCACATATTTTAGATGCTTAGCAGGATTGTGTCTTGATTTCCAAAATTTATGATCTTGGAATTTTTTAAAGGTTCTTTTTGAATCTGGTTTGATGAAATCACCTAGTGTATATTGAGTTAAAATGTCCCCTCAGATATATCACAGAAGCTAAAACTTAATTTTATTTCCTCTTTATTGATTAAATATATTTCTTATATGTGGGATTAGATGTTATGTGGTTTGTTTTTGTGTCTATTTGTTTTTTTTGTTTTTGTTTTTGTTTTTTCTTTTGTTTGTTTTTTAGTGCCAGAAAACGCAGAAAATGAAGGAGATGCCTTATTACAATTTACAGCAGAGTTTTCTTCAAGGTAGGGTTAGGACATTAACTATATAAAATTGATGTTCTTTTATGCTACTGTGATTTTTCTGGGGTAATTTTAATCTGAGTTTAAAATTTCTCCTTATTCAAAGGATATATTTATCAATTTATACAATCCTGATAGGGAAACACTTTAATATGAGATAACCAGTAAATGCCACTTCAGAGATGTATTCAGCTTGTCTGTGTATCTTTATAGGAGTTTAACAAACAGATCACTAATTTAATATCTTGATTATATTTTAAAAAGGAGTAGGATACAGGATACTGATTTTTAGTATATCCTAGAACAGGCAGACAAAAAAATCCTTACAAATAATATTAAGTCAAAAGATACTTAAAATTTTTAAATGTAAATGAATTTTTTTCTTTTAATTTTTCTTTGGGAATTATTTAGTATTTCTTCTTTTAAGACCATTACAAAATGATTCATGTATTTTGGGAAGTCTGCTGAGGAATTTAAATATGAAGAGGGTTAATATTTAACCCTAAATTTTGGTGTAAATGATATTTCTCTGTAGTGTTATTTTCTGGAAATTTGATATGAAACCATTTTCTCTCACTGTGTTGAAATTTCCAAATAAATGAATTAAAGTGGGAAGTTAAGGCTAATGTAATACTGTAATATTATGAAAGTGAGTTGCAAGAATTGTTCCTTGTAAGTAACACTGTTTCATGCACTTCTTAAATCCACTTGCTTAGGTACTCTTAAAATTCCAGTGTTCTACTGTATTAGTATAGACTAATAAAAATTCTAAAAGCAAATGAAGCTCATTTCCAAGCTTTAAAAAAAGTTTTAATATTTGATCTGCACTAGTCATTAGTCCTAATATTTTTCTTAAAAACCATTGGCTAGACTTGAGAAACTTTGAAATGAATTTGAAATGTATCTTAACTAATAGGCTCAATTTTTCCTATAGATATGGTGACTGCCATCCTGTATTTTTTATTGGCTCATTAGAAGCTGCTTTTCAAGAGGCCTTCTATGTGAAAGCCCGAGATGTAAGTTCAATCTTACCTTTCTGTTTAAAAAATGCCTCCCATAGTTTGACCAGTAATCCTGAGGCAGTGCTTCATGTTTCCTGTTTTTATCTTGAGATCGAAGACTTGATTTTGTTTCTGGTTCATCACCCAACTTAATCTTCACCAAGAGTGCTATTTCAGAGGGGGCATTAATGTAATACTGTACTGATGGCTTTATAGAAGGCCTTGTCAAGCTCTGAAACAAGGGTTTTTTTTTGTGTTTGTTGGTTTGCTTACAGGGGGGTGGAGTTGAATTGTTTACAGGGGATGGGGTGGAGTATACATGCTTATAAGGAATTAAGCTATATGGTTTTATTATTTTCAGTAACATGAATGAAAAGTTCTTGGTTGAAGATTTGACATCAGTCTTTTTCCAAAATGATTGTTCCATGTAATAGAACAATAGACCTCTTATCTGTGGGGAATATAATTTAAGACCCCCCATGGGTGTCTTAAACCTTGCATCATACTAAGCCATGTGTGTGTGTGTGTGTGTGTGTGTGTGTGTGTGTGTGTGTATATATGTTGAATATTCCTCATCCAAAAATCTGAAATTTGGAACGCTCCCGACTCCAAAGCTTTTTGAGGATTATGGACACTAGAAAGTTTTGGATTTTAGAGCATTTCAGGTTTTTAAGATTAAAGATGTTCAACAAGTAAAGTCTATGCAAATATTCCAAAGTCCAAAAAAATATAAAACATTTTTAGTCTCAAGGATTTTGGATAAAGGACACTCAACCTGTGCAATGTATACATTCCTGTGTTGAAGATTTGTTTATTTGTTTTGGTGCTAGGGATTGAACCCAGGCTTTGTCCATGCTAAGTATTCATTTTCAGTGAGCTGTATCACTGGCTTCTTTCCCCCCCCCTCCCCCCACTCAATGGTTTAATTTATAAATGAGGTACAGTAAAAGATTAAAAATAATGAAAGTTACATGATTATAGTGTGTGTGTTTCTGTCAAATTGTCTTATTGTATTTTCACCCTTTATAGCTTCTCTTTGGCATACTGAAATGACCAGCATTACTATTCTTGCACTTTTGCGGACATTATTAAGTAAAAAAGTAACCTACCATGGCATGCCTTGACAGTCCCATCTGATAACCAAGATGACTAGTGGGCAGGTATAGCATGGGCATGTTGGACAAAGGCATAAGTCACATATCAGGCAGGAAGGAGCCAGGTCCTATCTTAAACATGGGCTTTGTGTTCCTAAACTCAAGTAGATTAAAGTTCGTAGTAACAATTCAGAAGGTATATTTTGAACAAGAAGATTCTAGTCACTCTTACTTATGTACTGACATTGCAGTCAAGACCACAGCACTTGTTCCTGCCCATCTATACAGCTCCATCTCTTCCCCCTCCCTGCCTGCTATAGTTTGAATGTCCCCTCCAACACTCACGTTGAAATTTAATGGCCATTGTAGCAATGTCAAGGGGTGGTACCTTTAAAGGGTGATTAGGTCTGGGGGGCATTGCTCTCATCTTTGGAGTGAGTTACTTGTTGCAGAAGTTTGGTTTTGTCTCCTCTCCTATCCCTCCCTTCCCTCCCTCCCTCCTTCCCTTCCTTCCTTCTTTCCTCCCTCCCTTTTGCTCTCTTGCCATGTGATGCCTTCCCCTAGGTTATGATTCGGAAAGAAAGTCCTTCTTCAGATGGAACTCTTCCAGGTCTAGCAGTAGTGTGCCATTTGTATTAGCCCATAATCTTACTCTTTTTTCATGCTTCCCCGCTCACAAGAATGACCTTTCCCCAAGACTTAACCTTCCTGGCATTCCACTTTTTTCACATTGGCCACACTCATCCTTTACAGCTTATTTTCCAGTAAAATCCTCTGCTCTTATCGTCATATTTAACACATCGTGTATATATCCATTCCATATATGTCTTCCTGGATTTGATTTTCTTTGGCAGGAACTGTGTCCTTTACTTCTCTGCATAGGTAACTAATGTTTAGTGAATGAAGTGGAAAAAGAAGGGGAGGAAAGAAGGAGAGGTATAGATAGATGTCTTAGAGGAGAGAGCTATCACAAAGGGCAAGAAATTTTGATAGTAGGGCATAATCTTGCCTCAGATTTCTGGTTTCTAGTTTATATTAAATTCTCATATAAAAGCCGGGCGTGGTGGCGCACACTTGTAATCCCATAATCCCAGCATTCGGGAGGCTGAGACCGGAGGATCCAGGTTCGCAGCCAGCCTCAGCTACCTAGTGAGGCACTCCGCAACTTAGACCCGGTTTCAAAATAAAGAGTGAAAAATAGGGCTGGGGTTTAGCTCGAAGGTAGAACGCCTCTGAGTTCAATCCCCAGTACCGCAAAAAAAAAAAAAATTCTCATATAAAGAAAATTTCATTTTAAAGTAAATTTTAAAAAATCAAATTTCAAGATGATAATTAGAAATCCACTCTAGAGCTATCATTGACAGCTTAATTAAGTAGATTTAGAAATAAACTGTTCTAGCCAGGCATGTGGCACTTGCCTGTAATCCCAGTACTTGGGAAGTTGAAACAGGAGGGTTGTAGATTCAAGACCAACCTCAGCAACTTAGCAAGGCCCTGTTTCAAAATAAAATATAAAAAGGATTAGGGGTCTAACTCAGATTAGGGGTGTAACTCAGGTGTAACTCAAGACCCTGTTTCAAAATAAAATATAAAAAGGATTAGGGGTGTAACTCAGAGTAGGTTCAATCCCCAGTACAAAATAAAAAGAAATGAAACAAACAAACAAACTGTTCTTTACCTTTAGAATAAGGGCAAAATAGCCTTAAATACTTAAAGGCTGTTTAAAACATTTAATTTTATAAACTATTAAATCAAATAAATATATTGAGGAATTGAATGCATGGTAATGGTAATATGTCTTGATGGATTTCATAAATAAGAACTTATGGAAAATACTGCAAAGCAAAGAGAAAGTATTCTAACACAGATTAACAATTAACTTTATGATAAATGCCCTTTCCATATTTATATATTTAGATAAGGCTCTTTAACATAAAATTGAGTCATGTTACAATATTATTAGAATAACCTTTTTACCTTTTAGCATTTTATAACCATTTCCTTAATGATATATTCTTTTATGGTATTTTAATTTTTATTATAAAAAAATTCAGCTAAGGAAATGGCAAAAAGAATAATACAATTAGCATCCAGTTTCCCTATACCTACATTCAATAATTAGGACGATTTTTGCCATATGTGCTTCTTCTATGCACAGGCATCCCAAAGTCTTAAAATTTAAATTTTAATTCTTTGTGACTTCAAAGGTTTAATTGCTATAAACTGACAAAAGAGCAGTATTTGAAATTTACATTATTTACATTTTTATACTTAGATTTGTCATTTTGATGAACATATTTGTATGATTTTTTTTCCTTTTGTGGTACTGGAGTTTGAACCCAGTGGCATTCTACCTCTGAGCTGCACCCCCAGCCCTTTTTATTTTTTATTTTGAAGCAGGGTCTTGTTAAGTTGCTGAGAATCTCAATTTTTTTTAATGAGGCTATCCTGGAATCTGTAATCCTTCTGTCTCAGCTTCCCAAGTACTGGGATTATAGGCATATGCCACCACACCCGGTTTATAAAGAATTTTTATCTCAGTTTCTCTCGGGTTGAAAATGGCAAAGTTGACTAGAACATAAAATAAGTTTTATTATTCAGGGATGGGGATATAGCTCAGTGGTAGAACATGTGAATGAGGCCCTGGGTTTGATCCCTAACACTATACATACATAGAATTATTATTCCAAATTCATTAAAAATATAAAATAAATTATAAATAATTAAAATTTCAAATGGTTTTTAAATGTTTATAGCAGTTAAATTTTTATGTTACTCAAACCTAAACTGTATAAGAACATTTAGGAAATCTCATATACTCATTTTTTTTCCTTCTTTTTTTTTTCTTTCTTTGACTAAACTATTTCAAAGTAAATTATAAAGATCATATTTTACCCAAAAATCCTCAGCATGCATTTTTCAAAAATCTTAATATTCTCCTACTTAATCATAATACCATTATCACATGAAACAAAATTAACAATTAATTCCCTAATATGACTTCAAATCCAGTGCAAATTCAGATTTCACAGTTATCCCTAGAATGTCTCTAAGGTGTTTTTTGGAACGATAATTCACTCAAGGATCACAAATTACATTTAAGCATTAGATTTCCTAAATCACTTAAGCAAGCACCATCCCCACCCCACCCCCTTTTTTTTCCTCCGTGACATTTGCTTTCTGAAGAAATCAGGCCAGGTGACTTGTAGATTGTTCCAGTTCTAGATTCATGTGATTGTTTCCTTGTGATATTATTTACCTTGTTCATCAGTCTCTGTATTTCCTGATAAATGGATATTAGGACTAAAAGCTTTGTTAGATTCAAGTGAAACACTTTTTGTAAGAATGTTTTGTAAGTAATGGTAAATACTTTATTATAATGGGTTTTTAATGGTTATGGAATCTTTCATTGTATGGCCATGCTATTACCTTTAAACCATCAATTATTAGTCAATATAAACTTATTTGAAAGATGATCTAGTTATAGATTTAAATAATGTAGTTTTCAACTCATTCCTCAATAAAAGTATATTTGGATATATCTGTCTCTGTTTTCCAACAAGGTTTTTAAACAGCTGAAGTAATCAGGAAATGTCAGGGCCTTTTACAGCTTAAACTGTGACACCCGAAATAGGCATAGGTATTTTTAAAATCCTATTTCAAAAGTTTCTGTAATATAAGCTGTGTATAACTCAGACATTGTAGCTTTAAATGCAGATACTTAAATTAATATATTACAGACAAAAGAACTTTCACTAAGTATCTTGTATAGTAAATTGGCATTTTGATTTATTCAAACTGATAATCCCTAGAGGAACATAAGCTCTTGTTTATTAACTCCTGGATATTTCTAATGAAACAATTTATTGTTTGCTTTTTATTAGTGTCTAGGTGTTTTAGCGATGAAAATCATTGGATCATATAGTTAAATGCTTTACTTCATATTAGAGTCATACCAAAATTCACTGACCTATCTGGACTGCTAAAATGTCTTTATCTTACTCTCTTGTTCAGAGCTTTTTTTCTTTCCTCATTCTCTTTTCAGTTTATGGATTTATTATGTTACATATCTCTAAATCAAGCAGTATTTTTTATTTATGATGGATAAACTATTCAGAATTAAATCTAAACTGGTACATTTGTTATCATCACTAAGCATATTGTATATATGTCCTTCTAATTGTTTAAGTACAGTAATAATAGGGCTGTTTCAGATTTATATGATACTCTGTGACTTATAAAACATTTTTGTATACATACCTCATTTGAATCCTATGAAAAACCATTGAGATAGGGACATTTAGTATCCATATTCACATTTTAGGGTTGAGAAAACTTAATAAAACTACGACTTGCTCAAAGATGCATCAATAATAGGCAGTAGGGGCCAAATAAGAGCTCACATGTTCCAACACAGGTAAGTGTGGTTTACACAATACCACCACATTTCAGTTTTCACTGCTACCTACTGCATTGCAGAATTCAATTATCAAATTTCTCTCTACTTTTCAGATTTCACCTTTGAGACTTAAGACAAATCTTGTTCAATATTATTTTTTAAAGTTTCTAAATGAATCATTTTTAAGAAAACAATTTGCTAATGTTCAAACATTTTAAGGCGAGTGTGACTGATACTGTGGTACTCTTGCTAAATTTCTTTCATCTTAAATATCACATGTTTAATTTAAACTGTGGGAGGCACATTAATTTTACCAGGGCAACAGATGAGCCTCAAGCACCAGCTTTCTTCACTGGAAGTGAGAAATTGAGTTTCAAGAGTAAATAAAAACAAGATTGAAGGTTTAAATCCTCTGCTAGGCTTTTTGAACTTATATACTCATTAAATGTTTATTGGAGTGGTGGGATTACAAAGGATTTGGGGAGCTTCATCAACTGGTATATAGTTAATCACTAAGTAAAACACTACATTTGATAAAGTGTTTCTCACAATGCCACATTCAATCCATCTTAATGAAAACTGCTTCACACTGATTTCATTTGAGAGTACTTGTTGGTGAGAGTGCTCATGGTTCTTTTTGCCTTTTCTTGAGGAATTTATAATGCAGTATAAGGCAGAGCTCCAACTTCAGTAAAGCAGAGATTCTCAAGTCAAGTTCCTGTATTTCTTTTAAGTATATCATGACAAAGTTTTGACTTCTGATAACATATCGATCAGGTTTGTGACCTCCTTCCTTGAAGGATGCTCATCCAATTTATCACATGCTTACTAATGATCTGAGTACAGAGGTTTCCTGCCCTTAATAAACTCAAAGCATAGGCAGGAAGATAAGAGATTATAAACATCTATATTATACAATATGCTGTAGAAGCAAAGAAGAGGTACCTTGTCTATCTTAGAAGTTCGGGGGAAAGATTTCTGGAGGTGGCACCTCTGATCTGAATCTTAAAAAAGAAAAAATGCTTAATCAAACAACGAATTCTAAACAGAAGAAAGAGAAAATGTAAAGGCAATGAAAGATTAAAATGAAGGAACTACTTTGGTGTAACTGGAGGAGAGAGAAAAAAAAAAAAGCCAGAGAGAGAGTTGCAAGGCACAAGGCTCGGAAGATCAGCGGGAGCCACGGATTTTTTTAATGAAGCTCGTATGTTTCACTAGATAAATGAGAGCCAATGGTTATCCTCCTTAATTAAGTTTGCAAAAGAGGTGCCACTGGCCATAACATGATTCCCTGGGAATTTGTCAAAGATTTTTACTCTCCTGGTAGTCTCCCTGCCTCTCATGCCTGCTGCCCACAATGAATTCTCTTCTTCTGCACAACAAGAAGTACCCTAGAGAATGATTACACATTTATAGTAACTAAAAAGCAACAGCAATAAAAAATCCCAATGCCAGAGCTTATCTCCCATGTGAAGGATTGTTTCTTTCTTCCCAGGCAAACCTTTGGGAGTCTGGGTTTTGATAGCAGTAATCATCCCTAGATCTGACTTTAGACCCAGTGCTTTTTCTAAATATTATACATAAAGAACCAATTCAGTTCCTGATTTTTATTTATTAGCTCTGTAGCCCTAAACAAGTAATGAACCTTTTTCCAATATGGGTGACAGGGAGGGGGGAGATGATGATAATATTTACTTTATATGGTTATTTTAAGGATTAAATGGGATGCCATCCATAAGTATACCCAGCACCAGGACTAAGATATGAGTTGCTATTTAGCAGTTTTGAAAATTTGAGAAATGTTTATAAAATAACAAACTGTTTTCATTCAGTTTATGAACTAGCCCTAAGGACATTTCCAGAAAGAAATTTTGAGTTCTACCACCTCAGTTTGAAAGCAATCTAAACATCATCATTGATAAGTGTCTTTTTAAAAAAAAGTTCTACATACTTCGCTATAGTTGGTGAGTTTCTAGCACTCTGTCATCCAGAAGACCAAGAAAAAAAAAATTGTGCTTTGGAAAATTTACCCAGTCTGCTCATCTTGTCTGTGTTATGTTTTCAATTTAAATTCCTTAAAAGCAGGATGATGTTTTTTAGAGTAATTTTATATGACAGCTAGGACAGCATCTTACACATGTATAAAGCAAGACCAATGATGCTAATATAACTTTTTAGAAAAACAAATTCTTATTATACAAATAACATTTGTTGTAGATTTTTTTTTTTTAAAGTGATACAGGTACATTTTAAGTAGAAAATGAAAATTATTACATAATTCTGAACCTTAAAGTAGCCACTATCTACAAACATGTATATCAGTCAAAACCTGGCATATTTTACATAAGTACAACCATACCAAACATGCTATTCTGTACTTAGATGTTTCTACTAAACAGGACATTAGAATGTATCATTAATTTTCTTTTCTTTCTTTCTTTCTTTCTTTTTTTTTTTTTGGTACTGGGGATTGAACTTTGGGGCATCCTACCTCAGAGCTACACCCCCAACTCTATTTTATTTTTATTTTGAAAAGGGTCTCTCTAAGTTGATGATGAGAGTCTTACTACTTGCTGAGACTGTCTTTGAACCTGTGATCTTCCTGTCTCAGTCTCCCAATACAGGCATGCACCACCATGCCGGACAGAATGTGCCAATTTTCTAACTTAGAAAAAGACAATAATCATATTATAGGCAAGCAATATAAATGGGCCTTTCACAAAAAAACAGAAATAAAAGTAACTCATAGAACATTAAAAAATGATTCATGTATTTCATGCAGCAATATATGAATACAGATTAAATGAAATACAGATTAAAACTGTACTAATATAATTTTCACCTTTCATAATAGCAGAAGTATTTCTATATATGTCCTTATGCAAATGAGAAATAAGAAATACATAAATATAAACATTTATTGTAGCTTTATTTAAGTAGCAAAAACTAGAAATACCTTAACTGGCTGTCGATAAAAGACATTAAATAAATAATGGCATATTCATACAGTAGAGTACCATGTGGTCATTAAAAAGAATGAAGCTACTTCATATACGTAGATATGAAAATGAAATGATATCCAAGGTATATTAAGTGAAAAATAAGGTGCATAATAACCATATTATATGTTTTTTCAAACTTACAGATGTGTGTGTGTAGATATATATACGACATCAGGAAGTGAGAGGAGAAGAACGCTGCCTCTTTCTTCTTAGAACCTCTCTGGTTTGGCTGCTGCCTGTTGGTGTCTGCAATCATCTTTGAAAACCAAACAAGGCAGAGAGTAGTTTTTTTTTTTCCCCAGTACAACCTGCGCACTGGTTCTTCACTCTTTCAAAATAACTTGTTTGAAGTTCTTTGGACAGCCTGGGCCACTGGCACCAGTGAGCCTTTTCCAAGTCTTTCTCTTTTCTGCTCTACTTTTCCTCAGTATGAACTAAATTCAGCTTAAATCATAGAGAAGTCAATTATTGTGTTTCTACTTTTAAAATTTAGTTGAAGTATCAACTTTATAGTGAAGCAGCCAATCTGATGTTGATGCCTAGACCATCAAACTACCTCTATTAAAGCACTTGAGACCCCTGATTTGCTAGCCTTACCATTCCCATCGAAGCAGAGGTTTGGACTTCTGACCTACAGATCTGTATGGCACCCAGGCACAAAAAAATGAATATCCCCATGGTCTGCACAGCAGGGAGGTGGCAAAACAGGAATTTTGAACTTGGTGTGGCTTCATGATGACTACCTGTGTTCTTGTCATGCACTTATTTTGAGTCATGGTTGGATACTAGTCAGAACTTGTGATTATCCATATATAAAACCAGCATTATGGAAGTAGGTAGTTACTAGAATGATCCAAAGTAGATCCTGGAGCCAGGTGTGGTGGTGCATGACTGTAATCCCAGTATTTGGGAGGCTAAAACAAGGAGGATGGCCCGTTCTAGGCCAGTCTCCACAATTTAGTGAGACCCTGTTTCAAAGTAAAAATAATATAGACAAAGTAGATCCTGGGTTTAATATATGAAACAGTTACAGAATATTTTGAGGCACTTGGAGGAGATTTGGATATGGACTTTCTATTAGGTAATATCAGTGTAGCAATATTAAATGTTTTGCATGTGATAAAGATACAGTGGTTACATATTGAATGTATTGTTCTCAAGAGACAGATACTAAAATATTTATGATGGAAGTACTATATCTCCAGTTTTCACATGTTTCAGAGAAAGAAGTATAAAAAGAGTAAAAAATAAATATGGCAAAATGTTAATTGGTAAATCAAGATAAATAATAAGTATTTATTTATAAATCTATTGGATTTTTGTGTCAATAAACAATCACAAATGTGAAACAAAAGGAATGATAGTAGTAATGCTTCTCATTATGGTCATGATAATGATGGAGGAAAAGGAGATCAGAAACAGAAATGGCAGCGATAAAGTGAAATCCCCTTCCACAAAGGGAGTCATTTTATACTTCAATTCTTATACTGGAAAAAACATGTCCTGAGCTAGGAATGGTGGCACACAGCTGTAATCCCAGTACTTGGAAGGCTAAGGCAGGGGGATTACAGATTTGAGGCTAGCCTCAGCAATTTAGTGAGACCCTGTTTCAAAATAAAAAGTAGAAAGAGCTCGGTGGTAGAATGCCCCCAGGTTCAATCCACAGTTCAAGAAAAATGACCTGTGATTTCTATAAATTACTTGTCATATCGGTATTAGCATCATTGACCACACAGATTGTGGATGTTTTGGTACTCAAAAAGCAACACTTGATGAACTTTTCAGTCCATCAGCCTCTATCTCCTGAGTGCCTGCTCTGTGCCTGACTTATTCTGAGACCTAGCTGCTTTCTTCTAGTTCTAATGTCCTGCAGTTCTGTGATACTGTTTAAATGCAATAGCAACTGTAGCTCAAGGCCAAGTCATTGCTGGCCACTTAGTGCTTTCCTTCTGGATTTGAATGTGAAGATTAGTGAGGCACTGAGGCACAAAGAACCTCTCAAGTACTATTGCCAGTAGGGAAAAGTAAAGGAGCTGTTTAATCTAATACATTTTTGCAGCTGTAATTTCTTTTGGAATTGCTTTCAGCCCCCTTTATTTTGCATGGGTAGTTCTGAAATCTTCATCCTAGCAGCTACTCTTTATTCAGTACCTACTATGGCCCCTACATGTAAGTAGATACTTAACCTGTTTTGTCCACAACTTTACAACCCATCTTGCCCCATGGTTACACAACTGATAGGTGGCAGAACTGGGTTTAGAAGAGAGCTTTCTATTACTTGAAGCTTGGAGATCATGGGGGCACAGAGGTGCATGCTTGTAATGGAGGCTGAGGCAGGAGGATCACAAATTTGAGGCGAGCTTAGACAACTTAGGAAGACCCTGTCTCAAAGTAAAAATTAAATGGTCTGGGGATGTAGTTCAGTGGTAGAGCATGCCTGGGTTCAATCTCCAGGACCACAAAAATAAACAAAGAAAGAAAGAAAATAAAGCTTGGTGACCATACTTTACACCATGTTACCAAAACCTAGATCACCAAGAGAGAGTCTGAGAATAGTGAAGCTGGGTTGCATACATTCGTGGTTTACCAGACTTAGACCCTCTCTGACAAATTAGAAAGGACAAATAAAATATAGTCTTTCTAAAGCCCTTATATTATCACTTGTTATATGGTACTACAATTAAATGTTTACTCCCCCCACACACCCCCATTCTTTGGGAATTTTGTTTTATTCCTCTTTATATTCTCAGTGCTTAAAACATGGCACTCTGTAAATGTTATTGAACTAAATTATTAATGAGCAAAAGAAAAAACTGGTTAGAGTAATGGAAAACAAAACATTGTCTTAGGCTTCTTCTGTGTATTATATGCCCTTTCTTCACAAAAGCAGTTTTCTGATTACTTTGCCGTTTCCACCCTCTCAAATTGGTTGAACTCAGTTCTCACTGTTTTGGCCTGGGCTTAATTGAGCGCAATGAGATAATCAGATATCTGTGTCTGGACCTCGTTTACCTGTGCCTATAACTTAATCAGATTTCATAGTCCAAATTTAGTAGCCTTTGCATATTATTAAGAATTGATATTTTGCTTCCTTAGTGTGGTAATAACAAAGAAATTTTCTGTGGAAAGCATATGATGTCAGAGAAATGAGCTTCTTTGAGGCTCACTCTGTTTCCCTTTGGAAAGCGACCCTGGGAGTGCCCAGCCCCGAGATCTTCTCCTTCTCTTTTTATCATCTCCCTTCTCACATTCAGCAGAGAGCTGAAAGTGGGATTTTTAAAGTGTGTTTTCCTGGCATCGCATGTTTAACAGTGTCAGGGGTATGTGTCCCTGGAACGAAAACTGTTTCTCCAGAGCCTTTTTTCTCTCAGCTGCCAGTGAAAAGAGGGGCGAGGCGAGCCAGCCGCTTACCACAAAGCAGCACCACCACAAAGGAAAGATTAAGGGTTTAGAGAGAGGTCAATGTGGGTTTTTCTCTAACTAAACACTTTCCTAAAGTTTCCTTGTGGAAAAATAATGAAGTCATCTCAGAGTTTTTAAAGAATTTTTATTTCTCTTTCACCGTCTGCATTCGCTTGTCTTCTCAGCATGGATGTTTAATCTTCCTAGGCTTTGTGAATTGGCCCAAATGAATAAGTGGTGAGCTGTCTCTCTAGGAGCTAGAGGCTTATTCTAAGGGCCTAATCACTGAGTAAACACATCTTTGCCCTCCCTCTCACAACTGCGATATAATAGTCGAGATTCTAGCACAGTAACCTGGATATTGCAGGGACCAATGCTTTGAAATGCAGAATGGTTGATCCTCCAAAACAGACAGTGCCTGATCTTCGCCTGCCTCTTTCTTCTTTTTTAAATTAAATATTGCCAAAGAGATGCTGTTTTATTGCTTGATATTGTGCATGAGTGCCCTGGATTTCCAAGTTTAGTTTCAGTCAACACTGTCGGCTGCACTTATAGGGAACTCTGCATGTTGGGTTTCTTAGTAGCCTCTTCAGCACATGTGTGTTTGGTTTGGAAGAGCATTTAAATTAAATCAGTGAGATAGTGATATAAATCACTAATCTTTTTCCCAAAGTTCACTGCAATGTTCTTGAGAAATAATAGGCATTTTAAAGATTTAGCCATTGCTATTGTTTGGTTATAAATATGCTGATTTAAAAGTGGACAGCTCCCTTGTTCCCAGTGTCTCATTAAATGTAGGTGCTGAGATACGATCAGGCTGAATTAGAAGTTAACATCCCTCTGTCCATTCTGCGAGAGAGCTCCTCAGAAGAGACGCTCTGAATTTGTTAGTGCTGCCAGGTTCCGCAGATTCTTGATTTATTTACTAAAACTGATTTAGCATTGTGGCTGCCATGTAGAGTCTTTTTTTACTAGGGGGCTGTGGTTAGTATCAGCATTCAACCAACAGGCTAGTACCTATGCTAGTTCAAGGATGCAGAGAAGACTGAAAAAGACCTAGGACTGGCCCTTGAGAGACTTAGTCTATAGGGGAAAATGGCAAACAATTATAACACTAATGGGAAAAGCTAGAAGCCTGTGGAAGGAAGCTCTTAACAGCTTGAGGGAATCAGGGAAAGTTTCAAAAGGCATTTGCTTTGAGCCTTAAAGGATGAGTGGGAATTCACTAGATAAGTATCTCTCCAACAGTGTATCTGATTACAAACTTCCTAAAAGCCCAGCTATGGTCATCTGCAAATATCAACATAGGTGAAGAAACCCTGAGTCTTTTTTGTTCACCATTTTATTGCATGTGCTTCCTGCTGGGCCACACAATGAGTATTTCAACAAATGCTTATTGAATGAATGAATGAATGAATGAATGACCACAAAGAAGGTGGATGGGATCAGCTGTGCTATTTATACCCAGGAGTCCTGTTCTTCCTCGCATTATGTGGTGTCTCTGGAGCTCAGAAGCACTGCTGCTACAGGCAGTCTGGCATCTTCATATTATATGAGTGTTCCCACTTACCTTGACTAGGATGTGGTAGATTTTCCTGCTTCTAACTGTAGTATCAGAGAAAGAACACTCGCCTTGGGTTCAGGCAATCTGGGTTCCAATCTCAACTATATTTCTTACTAACTAGTTATGGAATTTAAGACAAGTCTGGTTTCTCAGCCTTGGCCTCCTCATATACTAATAAGATTGAGTATACCTATTTTACAAGTTTATTTCAGAGATTCATGTAGATAATGGTTGCAGAAATGACTAACAACACTTCCCATTTATAGTAGATGCTTTTGGAATCTTAATCTGCCTGTCTACCTCTTGCTTTTCTCAAGTATGAAATTTTCCTTACAGGAAAATATTTATTATTATTATTATTATTATTATTACTATTATTACTATTTGGGTTCTTTATCAAGGTAATTCCAAGCATCAGATTTCATTAGCTTTTCACCAGCATAAACCTTATATGTTTCTATAAGTGTCTTTATTTAGAATCCCAGATGGTAAATTTTCACATACTGATTACCATTGCATGACTTATTTAATATGAAGAGAAAGATCCTAAAGCTTCCTTGAATTTTTCCTTGGCAGAATTTCATATTGATTTGTGTGTTGTCTTTATTGTAAAATTTTATCTTTCCTTTTCCTAATCGTGATTCTTAAACTTGGCTCTTCTTAAGTTTGCGCTAAGATGTTAGTCAACAAGAATTCAGGTCCTTTCATTGTTATCAGTGTCATTAAAGCTGACATGTTGCAAATGATTTTGTTCAATTTTAGTTTTTAGTTTCAGTTATTTTATTGAGTATCCAGTTATAACAGAGGACATTTTTAAGAGAGTAAATGTCATTTCACAAAAGCAAGTTTTATCGTAGCAAGAGGGAAATAATAATTTTCCAAGTGAGAAACCACATTGAACATTTTTCTGAAATATACACTAGGAAGATTTCATGTGAACTGAATATTTGTCTAGCATCTTTTCAAATGGCAATTAAAT
This sequence comes from Graphiurus murinus, assembly GCA_004027655.1. Classification (NCBI taxonomy): domain Eukaryota; kingdom Metazoa; phylum Chordata; class Mammalia; order Rodentia; family Gliridae; genus Graphiurus; species Graphiurus murinus. The sequence continues at coordinate 21,836 of PVLC010001635.1, forward strand.
ATTACATGCTCGTAAATAAGGACTTTAATATGGTAGTATGTTAAGGACTTCTAAAATACCCATGGAACTAAAATAACACTTCATTTCATATCTTTTCCTTTCAAGTAGGAGAAACTATTCAGTGTTCAGATTGAAAACATAAAGAATATGTAAGAGTTTTGTTTGCTATCCAGTCATAATGAGTTTTTTCTCTGCATAGTTGAATAGTTCAAAGTTAATATTTCTCTTTTCATAAAGGTGTATTAAATGTAAAATATAGTAACTCCATTTTATTTAAAGAAAATGGAATTGTTATAATTTCTGCTTAAGATAGGTTTGTAAATGTTAACAGAAATTGGAGATAGCAGTCTGTAAAATTAGATATAACCATTCTAGCTTCTTTGGAGTGTAAGGAGTCACAATTTATTCATATATTAATAGATCCTTTAGGAACTCCAAATGTAAGGTACTCTTTTAGGTTATTTAATTTTTGTCTTTGTTATTCATATACACTGATTATGCACCAATATTCAAGAAATCTTACATCAGTGGATATTTTAACTGATGGGTGTTTTCTCCTCTTTTCAGAGAAAGCTTCTTGCTATCTACCTCCACCACGATGAAAGTGTACTAACTAACGTGTTCTGCTCACAAATGCTTTGTGCTGAATCCATTGTTTCTTATCTGAGTCAAAATTTTATAACCTGGGCTTGGGATTTGACAAAGGACGCCAACAGAGCAAGGTAATTGTTCACAGATTGTTAAGTTGGTCTATTTTTTTTTTAAGTGTGTTTGGCTTCTCGTCATCATAAAAAATTTTTCATCCTCAGCATTTAATTTTCTTCCATTACATTTCATTAAATAAAAGCTATTTGCTATAGCTAACACAATCAGTTATTTACAACTGTAAAAATATACCTTAACTTAGAAAGGACTCTTATTAAATTCAGTAATAACCTGAAAACAAAAATACATTCTCTTTGTCTCTTTTGCTATAAGACAGATATAGTATATTTCTAATGTGTTGTTGATTATTTAAAGAAACTCAGTACTTCGTTATGTTCATCAAAGGCAAAACATATTCCTAGCAGTAAGCTTATTTTTTTAATAACTTCAGTGAAGAAGGCAGGACATTCTGAATCAGTCCAGTGGAGTTGGTAATAGCTTAACTCTAGCATATGCTAATTGATGTAATCGCTTTATTGCACACATTCTTTTGCACACAGCCAGCAATGCATCCATATTCTCAATAGGGAAAAAAAAAATCCCTTCCCTACTTGTCAGTATAAGTTTAGTTAGTGAATCATAGTATCTGTAAATGATGAATAATTCTTCATATTTTGCCTATTTGAACTTCCCATCTGAAACATGTTTTCATTGTGTTTAATTATACGTGTCCATACTATCTCATGATGCTACTTTGGGTGTGTTAACACAGTCATACTCACAGGCTGCTGGCTTAGAAACAGGAAGATTCAACTAATTTATTTCAAGGAAACCTGTTATAGTTACCTACTTTGAGTATAGAACGATTAGAAATCGTCTCATTTGTCATTTTATCATTTTATGTCTTGCTGAATTTTTTGATCATTCAGACTTTGTTTTATGTAATCCAAATCTGAAAAGAAAGATGATCCTTTTCTTCAATGTGAGGCAAAAGAATGTTGAAGCAATTTCTTCATCTAATACTTAATTTCTTTAAGCAAATGGTTAGGAAATTTCCTAGAATGACTTCGTTCTGCCTCGGAAATGTTCCCCGTTATATATAAATAAAAAACCCTTAGCACCTGTATTTGTTTAAATTAAATCAGGTTATTATTCACACTCAGTTAAAGGTGATGAAAAGCAGTGCCAAAAACAGATAAAAATGCCGCATCGAAGGGCTTTCAAGAAGCAAAATACATAGACTGGAGACTTGGCTAAATCTTTTGCCATTCACTGGCAGTAAGGAATCTCCTCCTTTCCTTTTATCTACAACTTGATGGAGAAGGAAACACTATTTCTAAACCATCTGTAGTGGCTAAGTTCAGTGGGCTACCTGCTGTTATTTTGTTCTGTCCTCCATTTAATTCCTTAGTTCCTTTTATTTTACAATGACAAAAAATTGCAGTGTAGTTTCTTTTGAAAAACAGTGTTTGAGGGTTTTTTTTTATGACTGGCAATCAACAGCCATGTAATTGCTTTGTTATGTTTTACTAAAGAAGTCTGTTAAGTAGCACAACTTTGATACACTAGTAATAAGAGTTTGCAGGTTACAGAGACACCTGTGGTGACCAAAGCGACAGAAGCTGCTTATTAGAAAGAGCCAGTACAGCTGTGTCCTATTAACTCCTTATGACACTTTTTTAAAAACACTAAATAAAGGCCTTGTTTAAGACTTTAGAGCTATTTCTCAATGAACTGGAGGACCGACTATGAAGTATAATAGGATATTTCAGTCTACATTTTTTAAAAATGTGGTATCCCACTAACTGTCATGGAAATAAAAGGAAGTGATATTAAAGACTGAAAATAGAAACATCTAGGAATTCAATTTAATAAACATTTATAGGAACCACAAACAGAGCAATGTAGAAAAAGAGAATAGAATGATTTTTAGAATTTAAGATAATTGATGTACTTATTCAAAATCAATTCTGTTCATATTACTAATTAAAACTATTTCAAGCTATATTCCATTTCACTATATTAAAGTATCAAATAAAATAACTATTTTTGACACATAGATATCATTATCACTGTTAAAACAAATGGGAAAATATGTAAAACACAAGATGAATTTCCATTAGAATGGCATATTCCCAAAAGTAAAAGTGGGTTTTCCTTGACACATATGGAAATGTAAGAGAATTAATTAATTAGGCAGATTTATTGCTCCCCAAATGGGTTTAGTTTAGCCATAAATTTCTTATCACCTATCATAGATTCATCTAAATAAATTCATCTAATTAGATTTCCTACTATATTATCTTTCTTGGATTTTTATGCCACATAGATCCAAAGTTGTTTATCATGAAAATTGATTGTGTCATTCATTTGATACTTATAACTTTTACTAATAAACCTCAAACTTTCCTTCTCAATTCAGTAGAAGACTGCACTAATATTTATTGACTATTGGGTACATATCAAAAGTGATTATACCATCTTTTGCATATTACTAGTGAGCTGAAATTGGACAAGGGGAAATACAGAAGAGATTTCTAGGCATAAAAAATAAGATTGTATTTGTGGCTTTCATTTTAACTGTGATTTCTTTATGACAGATTGGAATAAATTCCTAGTGGATATTTTTCTGATTCTATATCTGGCTATCCTACTTCAAATAAATCATATAAATTTAGAGAATCCTGGGCCTGTAAATTATTTAGCCTAGATGCTTCTTTGATGGTTTTCTATGGCTACTGCCTGAAATTATAGCTCTAGACGTTGATGTCCAAGATGGGGAAGAGCTTGCTGAACAAATACAGTTTTGCTTAAGGAATACTCTGATTAAACTTTTAGGAAAGTTAGTCCTCCAGTCACAATTTACTGATAATTTCTCATCTGTGGAGAAGTGAAGGATACTGAACTAAGTGAATGGTTTGGTAAAATTGCCAAACAAGTGTCACTTGCTAATACAAATTAAATTTCCTGATACTCCAACAAACTAAAGTTGAAAAACAGGTTTCTGTAGAATGGCATAGCCCCTGTGATGTTGATGATTTGGGTTTTCTACTTCTCAAATGATTCTAATGACTTTCTTTCTAAGCTGAATACTTAGATGGAGTGACTCTTGTCTGTATTAAACACACTGGGATACTTTCTAGAGTGATTGTGGAACATTTCAAATATGAATGGAGATATCAAACTTTAGCAGGAGTGATTAGTATCTGTCTTCTCCCTTACTAAATTGTGATCTCCTAGAAGGACCTATTTGTTCTGTTTGTCTTATTAAACAAAGCACTTTTAAAAAATTCTAGGAGGAACTCAATAAGTATTTATCAAATAATGTACCCAACTCCATCTAAAATGTTACTTTTCCGTATTGTATATTTAAATGGCCTTTTTCTATTTGGAAAATTCTGTAGTCTTGTTGGCTTTCATGTCAAGTTGGATTCAGAGTCATTCTTTCTTAGAGTAAGAAGCAGAAAGCCCAAGGTAGACTTGAGAGGTGCTAGAGGGTGTAATTTTCTTAACTGACCATTAGACTAGTGACCTGATAGAAACAGTAGGATAAATGAAAGAGATAAAAACAAGTAGGTAAGCCAGACGTGGTGGTATACACTTGTAATCCCAGTACTTGGGAGGCTGAGACAGGAGGATCACAGGTTTGCAGCCAGCCTTAGCTACATAGTAAGGCCCTCCACAACTTAGTGAGACCCTGTTTCAAAATAAAGAATAAAAAATAGGGCTGGGAGTATAGCTTGTAGGTAGAATGCCCCTGGGTTCAATCCCCAGTACAGCAAAAAGATAAATTTAAAAAAAAAAAAGTAGGTAATAGTAAACAAAGAGATCCTGCAAAAGCACTTCTGGATGTGACCCAAAAAAATCTTGAAGGTACATATTCATTTATGTTTAGTCATTGAGTAAATACTTCTGAATATTTAATAGGAAACAGGAATACTGCTATGAAGTGAGGATAAAAAGTTATACAATCCTAACCTTCAAACCACTGGTAGTCTAGAAAGCATAAAGTAGGTGCTGAGCACTACTGCACCACCTATAATCCCAGCTACTTGGGAGGTTAAGGAGGATCACAAGGTCAGTACCAGCCTTGGCAACTTAGACCCTGACTCAAATTTTTAAAAAATAATGTGCAGAGTGCTTTAGGAGTGAATTTAATAGTGATTTGCTACACTTAAAGGGGTCAGAGAAGGACTCAAAAGAGATGACACACAGCTGGGCGTGGTAGCTCATGCTTGTAATCCCAGTACTTGGGAGGCTGAGACAGGAAGATCCTGGATTTGCAGCCAACCTCAGCTACTTAGTGGGGCCCTCTGCAACTTAATGAGACCTTATTTCAAAAATAAAGAATAAAAAATAGGACTGAGGGTGTAGCTTGGAGGTAGAATGCCCCTGGGTTCAATTCCCAGTACTGCAAAAAAAAAAAAAAAAGAGGGGGGACACAGAAAGATGAAATTGGGATATTACTCTTGCTAGTCAAAGATATTTTATATGAGTAGCATTCTTCCTATTCAATTAGGTTGCAGCTTTTTCCTGTTCTTTACAAAAGGGCATTGGTATTTAAAACATCATAATTAAGAATCTGAAATGAAGGGTCAGTGATTGAGATAATTGTGGAGAAGAGAAGGTAGAGAGGGAACTGGCCAGCTAATGTAATCCTGTATGATCTGAACCAGATTGAGGATTAAGATCAACCAACCAGAGACAGAGCTACCAAAGTCTAGGTAATGATTCAGCCCAGTATTGGCATATGCATACAGGCAGTCAGTGGAGCAGAGATCAGATGTCTTTTGGGATGTGTAACATACAGAAAATCCTCCTGGGTTTAACTAATACAATAAAAATATTTTGAGTACTATGTATTCTTAAGGAACTAGTGCTTAGCTGTGAAAGGATAATTTTTAAAAATTCAGGACAAATACCACTTTCAAGAAGCCTTGTCTGTCCTCCTCGTTCCCTCCCTCCATTCTGAATTAAAATACACTTTCCATGTGTTACCATACTATCCCTATGCTACTTGTATTAATAGCACTCACTACACTGTGTGGTTATTGCCTTTTAGGTTGGCACTTCTCTCAGGGTTCTATGTCTGTAATCCCATTGCTTTACACAGTGCCTTTTTAAAAGTAAGGGCTATATTGGTAATAAACAAGTAATTTGTAACAGGTTTGTTGAAAAACAGTGGAAAAGAGAAAGCTAGCTTAGGTAGTAGCAAGAACATTGGAAACACTGCTACCTCTCTCTAACCGCGTCGTCTTCCTCTGCAGTCACCAATAGGACTGATTAAATGAAAGCTTTTATTTTCTTTGCAAAACAAACTAAAAATGTCCAGAATCAATCCTTTGTCTTCTATTGGCCTGGTAGAGCCCCAAAATATCATGACCTATGCATATGTGCCCTAGATACTCCCAGGCCATCTAGAAAGTACTTGAATTCCAACCTACATGAGTTCATTTACTGGTTTCAGAGTTTTGCCCACAGACTTTCCAGATCTCTGTGATATCCCAAAAGGAACTGACCTCCCTGGTGGGGCTATTCTGGAATGGCATGAACCTTCTGTAGTGATGGTGGCATCGGCTAAAGTAAATATGTCCATGAGACCAGAGTGTTAGACCAGTTACATGGTGAGATAGGCCAAGTGATCAAGCACATTCCATTTGAGGACCACCAGAATTAACCATAAATAATACCATCTGAGTACCAGCACAGTAGGTGTTAATTTGCTTCCCTCTATTAAAGCTATTGGACACCTATTGGGTACATGGGAATGTTGGCACAACCCTCCATCCTGAATGGTTCTTAACTGAGTTGCTGTTAAGGAAAGCCACACCACATATGTGGCGCTATATATCATGGTTTTAACCACTTTAAGTAGGATAGTACGTATCTCATGTTCTGACCAGAAGGGACCACAAGGCAAATATAGGAGCTGGCATAGGTTATCTAATTCTAGAATACTTAAAACCAAACATTGAGTTTGACTAGGATAGTGCCAGCTGGGTATTCAGCAAGCTGTGAGTGCTGAAGAATGGGTATCTTATCTGTAAGTTCTTGAAGTGAAAATCTCTCCCTCACTATAAAATGGTTGAATCAGACATTGCACACTATTTCTCAGCAGTGTTCAGAATAACTGCAAACAATTCCCTAGGAATTTCTGACAGTGCCCAGATTACACAGGTTGCATTTAAAATATATAGCATTACATCAAATTTTGTATTCACCATTAGTATCAGTTTTCACAGACGAAATTCTTTTGCCTATGGATATTAGCTTTTGAACTTAATGTCCTTGGGTGAGATATTTCAGGTCACTGCAAACTTCTGCTGCTGTGATGACAGGTATTTGTTAGCTTTAATATTCAAGTGATAGTTTTCCACATTACTTAATCTTTGGCAAGAGTTAATTTGACTTAAAGCACTTATCAGTAGGCTGTCTTCATCTGTACTTTCCATCTCAGTAATTAGCCATATTTACAGTGGCTTACCCTTAATTCCAGACTACTCAGTGGTTCATGCCTGGCTGAAGCCTAGCTGACCATGTTACTCTAACCCTACGCTTCCATTTGATCCAGCAAATGTAGCCCAGGTGTGGGGTCTGCTTAGGAGACACAGGAGTGTTAATTTCCAGCTGCTACCCCAGGAGCAAATATGGATTCTGCAGAGGTAGCTGATAAAACAGATGAACATGTTGTGGTCAGGGTCCTAAGACTTCCAGAGTGCCTTCATGCTAGATTTCCATATAATTTTCCCTGGACTTCCTTTATTCACTTTGTGCAACATTTTTCTTGCAGTACTTTTAAAGGAAGTGTATTGCTATCCTAAACATCCCAGGTCAAGGGCTTAATTAATGCTTTAAAATAAAGGTTCCAAAACACCAGGAGAGTTTGTCATTTTCTCCCTGGTTTGTTTTGTGAAGAGGGAGGAGAGAAGGTGAGGAGGAACCCCTCCTGTTCCATGATTACATCCTACCCACTCATTTTCTCCTTTTCTCCTCTGCTTTTGATTTTTAGTGGCGGTCTTAACAGAATGTCAAGATCAATTTGCAGCATGGTTTAACTCAAGGTTTGCGTTCTGCCAGCAGCAATTGTCCCTGCAAACAATGCTGTGTGTTCTTGTAACTTCAGAAGCTTTTAGAAGGATCATGGCAAGGGCAGCATCTAATGACTTTATTAGTGTAGGGTTTCAAAATGGGCTCAGTAATTGTTCATATCTCTTTGTCAGCAAGTCATAATTACTGCTCAGCATTGTCCAGGAGTGCACTTGTGAAGAGTTTCCTAATAGTACTGAAAGGAAGGGAAGAGGGTAATGGATAAAAGGTGATGGCCTCTTACTATTGAGAACAAATCAGTCTGTATGTAGATGATGGCTAAACTGTTTATAATACAGTCTTCACTCTCTAGATTATCCTTTTTAAAGTGTCCTTTGAGATAATTTAAGATTACCAGCTTATGAGCCTTGGCTCCAATTTGGATGTTTCCCACACTCTGCCTAGTCTTGCCTGATGTTACATGCACTGCATCTGAATCAAAGCTTTTACTGGGGTGCAGGGTGGGGGAGGTGCTCTTTTTCCTCCATACTTCCCTAATGCTATTCAGGAAATATGCATGTAATCAGATACAGTTGTCAATAAACAGTTTGTATGAAAACTGTTGTTAGAAAAGAGCAATGCACAGATGATACTATTGATGAGCCAGTTCAGTATTATACATTTTTATCAAATCCTATGTTTTTCATGTCTTAGATTATTACTCTCTTGGTGTTCTGCTTGGTCTTTCTCCTAAGCACTCTGTGCTTTAAATATTTTAGGTATCTTGATTATAAGAACCACAGAATTAAAAGAATCATTGCCTTCCAAAGGTAGATGCAGTCTATATTATAACACTAAGCCTGGGCATCTCATGATCTGTCGTGGAACTCTTTCCTGTTCTGTGACTTTTTGAGGTGTATAGTTATGTACAGATATTTACCCCAATAGCTAGTCATCTTGTATCTTAGGATAGTCAGGTTAAAAAAAATGGCTGCCAGAAGTACTTGGTTCTGTGTTTATATAGAATACAAAATGTGAGTTATTTAATGAAGCAAATTCTAAAAATAAGATGTTTATAAAATGAAATAACCTTTTATGTATGTGGGGGGGTGGTACTGGGGATTAAACCAATGATCATTTTACCACTGAACTGCACCCCCAGCCTTTTTTATTTTTTATTTTGAAATGGTCTTGCTAAGTTATCACATGCTGGCTTTGAAGCCACAAGCCTCCTGTTTCAGCCTCCCAAGCACTGGGATTACAGGTGTATGCCAGTGTCCCGCTGAAATACCTCAAAACATATATATATAACCCATCATATCTTTTGCTTTTCTTATTGCCTGAAATTGAAAAAGTCTCAAAAGATTTTTTCTTATAGCTGTTATTATTAATACTTATATTTATGGTTGCTTCTGGAGAATTTTTACTAATCATTTCATCTACACCATTTAAATTGGTAGCACATTTCTTCTCTTCCATGAATACTGGTAGTAAAACAGTCAGAAGAATTGTTAAAGAAACGTGTTTCTTCAGTCATATAAAATTACGTGTGAAAACTGGTTTCTCTGACATTTTGTCCAATGTTTGCCTGTCAGTATGCATGGATGCTCAAAGAAGTTTTAGTGCCCAGCAATCTTAATGATCTGATCTTCCAACTATTACCACCAAAAAATGGAAAGGTTTCTACTAGCCCGGAATTGGGGACTAAAGTAGAATCCTGTTTCTTCTTTGTTTAACTAATTCATTAGGGAATAGATTTGGTATCTTTTCCTCAACCATATGTTTATATCTCTGAACTTAATAGCATTAGGGTTATAGAGAAGACTGATAGTTTTGTATTGTTCACAAATAAGGGGTTAACTATAGAGATTTTTTTTTAAAAGCCATCTGTCAATTTACTGTTGGCTAACTTAGTCTGTAGTCACAGCAACAATTTAAAGAATCCAGTATAGATTCTGTTCTTGCATTTTTCTTTTCCTCAATACATGATCAGCACCTCTTTAACATATATTTTTTTTACACACCCCAACTGAGGGAGGAATGAGGAAGGGTTACTGTAAATAAAAAAGTTTTGATTGCTGTGCCTCAGTCTGAGAAATTATTTTTCCCAATCCCAGAAGCAAATGAGGTATTGAAATAGCTCCCAAATAAATTACTCAACAGTCTCAGAAACAAAATTGATTATATGGCTATTTTGGGGGGGGGGGGTTGTTTGTTTTTTCTGTTACTGGGACATTGAACCCAGGGGCATTCTACCTCTAAGCTATACCCCCAACCCCATTTTTATTCTTTATTTTGAAACAGGTCTCACTAAGCTGCAGCGGGCCTCACTAAGTAGCTGAGCCTGGCCGTGAACCTGTGATCCTCCTTTCTCAGCCTCCCAAGTACTGAGATTACAAGCACCCAGCTTATATGGCTATTTTGAAAGCTATCCAACTATTAACTTATTAGTTCTTAAAGCAAAATGCACATATATGTCAGTGTCTGTTCTGAAAAAACTATGCTTTTCAATATAACTATTTCCTTGCTATTTACGCAGCTAATGATGAGCAATTAAGAAGTAAGGGTCAGCCAGGTTGGAAGTATGAAAAGCAAAGTTTCATTAGGCAAGTGGTATAACATATCTGGATCTTTTTTGTTCATCCCTAAAAATAGGGGTCTGACCTTCTTGACCCCAGACCTTTGACCTTTATCGCTAAAATTCTAACTTGGACACAGTTGTTTTTATTAGAAAAAATGCCAGGTGAGCTAGATTTCATTTCTTAAATTAGTAAAGTTTAGTATGGTGCCCTAATCAGCTTGTAATGATCTAGTCCAAGTGATTTTAATGGCATGTACCTAAGGAAACCGCAAGTTGTTTTCTTCCACTTACACCCTTAAAGACAACTTTCTTTCTCTTAGACCTATCTTCCAAGTTCATGCTACTTGTAACAAGTAGTGTCTATTGAGAGAGTATCACTAGCCAATAGCAAGACAATGCCCCCTCCTTTTTTAAAAAAAACAAAACATGTTACAACTACAACCATTAAGTAAGCACCTACTTAATCATAGTACCAGACAGTATACTTTAGCTAATTTAATCCTCACTTTGTATGCATTATCTCATTTAATCTTTACCATGGTTCTGCAAGTTAAATAGCAAAAGTCTCATTTCACTTACAAGGAAACTATTTTTGGCTCAAAGAAATTCAGTAATTTACCCAGGTCATGAAAATGGTTGTACCAGATGTAACTCACAACCCTACCTGCTTTTCTGCTACATAATGCTTCTTGTCCCATGACCTTGTCATGTGAGATGATTCAACAACAAAAATGTGCTGAATAATTACTGTATACAAAGCCCTGTAGAGAGTATAAGAGAAGTACAAGACATGAACATTTTGTTCAGGAAACAAATAAACACCAAGATCTTAGATTCACCAGATCTTAGAGTTGGGGATTAAACATGTTCTTGGTCAGCAGCAATACAACTTGCAGCCATATGGAATTTTTTTTTTTTAATAATATGCTTAACTAATGCTGCTCCAACCTCTGCCTAAATACTGCCAGGACAGGAAAATGAAAGCTTCAAGAGATAGCAGTGTTTGAGTTGCTGTAGAAGCTGGAAAGGTCTTTACTACAGTGCTTCTTTTATGGAGACCTTCTGCAACTTTCTCTTTTGTTTCTAGTTTTGTAAATATCTAAAATAAAACTAACTTCTCTTCTATATTATAGCCCCTTATCAATTTCACCATAGTTCTCATTTGCCTTATCTTCCCTCTCTTGTCTTACCAAGAATAACTGGTGCTTTCCATTGTTCTTCACAAGATAGGGTGTCTAGACCCAGCCTTTTCTAATTGTATGAGAACTGAGCGGTGTTCCTGGTGAGGCTTATCTGGTATGGTGCACAATCTGTCCTGGAATTTAAATACTGGCTTCTGCTGAACCCAGGAAGAGACACATCTCTGCCACTTGCTACTAATGCAGTCAATTCAAAAGATTAACTTCAGGAGTTCAGATTCCAGAATCTTTCCCAAATTTTATCATTCACAAATGAAAACTTGCCTCCTTTTCATCTCTACTCTTATCATCGTTGTTGTTAATCTTCTTAGTTCCTAGACATGTTCCATCCAGAAAGTTTTTCATCTTCTCCTTGTTTATCACAATTAGATGGGGTCACCAGAGGAATATCACCTCATATACTTTGATTTCAAACTTCTGGTTCTGACCACCTCTTCCTCCAGTCCCATTCATTCAAGTATTACTAGTGCTAATGTTTTTTGCAATCACCTTTTACTCTCTAGGCTGTTATTCCACTACTTTCTCTCACTATATCCAGCCTTTTTCATCTCTAATTTTTATTCCCCTCTGTCCTTTTTAGATTTTTAGATTCATCATTATCATTTCCTGGTGATACTTTCAACTCCCTCCATTATCCCATTGATGGACCCCATCCCCTACTTGCCTCCCCTATTCTGGGTCTTTGTGGTTGAACACTACTGTAGAAAATCAAACTGACTAGTGAGCACAAAGTAATGGCAAACCTACTGGGATACTCCACTTAGTTCCTGTGTGCATGTATGTGTGTGTGTATGTTACTGGGAAGTGAACCCAGGGGAATTCTACCTCTGAGCTACACTCCCAACCCTATTTAATTTTTATTTTATAACAGGGCCTCACTAGGTTGATGAGAGTTTCACTACTTGCTAAGGCTGTCCTTAAACCTACGATCTTCCTGTCTTAGCCTCCCAAGCTCTTGGATTACAGGTATGGGCCACCACCCCTGGCTTCCAGCTAGTTCTTTTTGCCCAGGTGAGGTATCTAGTTCATACTGCTTATTCCCCAAATAGGTCATAACCTTCTCAACGCCCCTTCCCAGCTGCTATTACTAGGTGTTTTAGAAAACAAGTCATCAGAAAGACAAATTATCCCATTTTTTTGTCCTTTAGGTCTCAGTTTAAATGCCCCTCTCTTCAGAAAGGTCCAATGAACCTTTCTAGAGAGGTCTTCAATTCTAGCTATGCTACTAGGCTACTATAATGTCCTTGAAAAGTTGCATAAAACCTCTAAGATGCCCATATGTTGGAGAGTTGGTCTTAAGATTTCTTCTAGTAATTGCAAAGTATCTGATCTAATCTCTCTCTCTCTCTCTCTTTCTTTCTCTCTCTCTCTCTCTCTCTCTCTCTCTCTCTCTCTGTCTCTGTCTCTGTCTCTGTCTCTCTCGGGATTAAACTCAGGGGCACTCTACTTCTGAGCTGCACCCATAGCCTATTTGTTATTTTAAAAGAAGGTCTCACTAAGCTACTGAGGACCTTGCCAGGTTGCTCAGGCTGGCCTCAAACCTGTGATCCTCTTGTCTTAGACTCTCAAGTACTGGGATTATAGGTTGGTGCCACTATGCCCAGCTTTCTGATCTAATTTCCGGGTCTTTGATTCATATTGAGTTGACTCTTGTGCAAGATGAGAGAGAGGGGTCTAATTACATTCTTCTACATGTGGATATCCAATTTTCCCAGCACCATTTGTTGAAAGGGCCATCTTTTCTCCAGTGTATGTTTTTGGCTCCTGGCTATGAGAATTTGTTTCTGCATCTTCTGTTTTATTGGTCTGTCTGTTTTTGTGCTAATACCATGCTGTCTTATCACTACAGTTCTGTAGTATAACTTGAAATCAGGTATTGTGATGCTTCTGGTATGGTTCTTATTACTCAGAATTACTTTGGCTATTCTAGGTCTTTAGTTTTTCAATATGAATTGTAGGATTTTTTTTTCCTAGCTCTGTGAAGAATGACAATGGTATTTTGATAGAGATTGCATTGAATCTGTAGATCACTTTTGGTAGTATGTTTATTTTGACAGTATTTATTCTGCTTTTCAAAGAACATGGGAGATCTTTCCATCTTATAAGGGTGTTCAATTTCTTTCTTCAGTGTTCTATAATTTTTTTATAGAGGTATTTTACCTCTTTGGCTAGAATTATTACGAAGGTGTTATGTTTTATTTTGCTTTGTTTTGAGGCTATTGTGAGGGGAATAAGCACTAATAGAGACTTCCTCAATAAGACTCCCAAAGCTCGGGAAATAAGACCAAGAACAATAAATGGGATGGCATCAAGTTAAAAAGCTTCTGAGCAGCAAAGGAAACAATCAGATGTTTGAAGGGAGAGCCTACAGAGTAGGAGAAAATCTTTTCCAGCTACTCCTCTGATAGAGGACTAATATCTAGACCATATACAGAATTTTTTAAAATTAACACTAAAAACATGTAACCCAATTTTTTAAAAAATGGGCAATTGAACTGAATAGACACTTCTTAAAAGAATAATTATAAATGGCCAGTAAATATATGATAAAAGGTTTGACATCACAAGCAATCAGGAAAATGCAAATCAGAACCACACTGAAATTCCATCTAACTCTAATTAGAGTGGCAATTATCAACAATACAATCAATAACAAATGTGGGCAGGAATGTGAGGAAATAGAAACAGCCATATGCAGATCAGACTAGGAATGAAGCTACCTTATGACCCAGCTATACCACTTCTTGGTATCTTCCCAAAAGAATTAAAGTCAGAATACCATAATGATACATGCATACACATGTTTATAGCAATGCAGTTCACAAAGGCCAAATTACGAAACCAACCTAGGTGTCTATCAACAGATGAATGTATAATGAAAATGTGGTATATACACACTGGAGTTTTACTCAGCCATAAAAAAGAACAAAATTATATGCAGAAAAATAAATGGAACTAGAGAATATTGTGCTGAGATCAGCCAGTGACAGAAAGTCAGGGGCTGTATGTTTTCTCTCATATGTGGAAGCTAGAGAGGAAGTAGGAAACAAAAGGAACTTCAGGTAATGAGAAGAGACACTAGTAAAATAGTGGAATGGGACTGGGGGAAGGATTTAGGGAGAAGAAAAAGGAGAACTGATGAAGGAAACAACTCAAGTAATGCCACATCCAAATGTGAAGGTCAGTCTCACTAATATGTATGGGAGGGGGAAGGAGCTAGCTGGAGTCCAGAGGGAGACACACTCATTGCTGTGTGCATATATGTTGTATCACTTTGATGTAATTATAATTACAGTGTACCAATAAAAGTAAAAAAAAACTCTAAGATTCAGTTTTCTTATAGTAAACAGGAGATAAAAACCACATTTCTCAGTTACTATTAAAATTAAATGGTATAATTGATTAAAAAGAATAAGCACTCTGTATTTATTTATTATATTTGATTTCTTTATTTCAGACATATGAAAGTATTGACAGGACAAAGCCAAGTGGTTTAACTATTTGAGACCACTCTCAGTTTGGTAGTCCTTTATAGGTTGACTTTCTAGTAGCAGATGAACTTATTTAACTTAGCTTATGTTTCTGAGCCTTATCCTGAAGGACCCCCTAAAAGGCGTCCTCATATGCCTTTCTGAAGTCCAGATGTTACAGTCCAACAAGCTCATGGTCAGTCAGGTGTGGTGTGTTCTTCATGATCTGTGCTACTTCCTAATCATCACTACCTCATCCTATCTTAATATTCAGAAACGGGTTGTCTAGCAACTTTTCTAGATTTTATAGGGACTGAGGGAAAGTTTACAGTTATGTTCTATTTGAAAGTCAAGGTATTTATGTATGTGTCCTCAGGTCATAGTCATTTCTTTTATCATTCATTCTAATTTCTATTGTCCCATTCATTCTACTATCTATTGCTTTATCCAGAAAAGCATTTATTAAGCACTGTGTACCAAATTACTGAGCTTAAATTGGGAAAACATTCCTGCTTCCCTGTTTTCTCTCCTACATATATCTATTTTACCTCACTTAGCGTCTGCAATTTGCCTTCTTTTAAAAATGAATGCAAGCCGGGCGTGGTGGCGCACGCTTGTAATCCCAGCATTTGGGAGGCTGAGACCAGAGGATCCCAGTTCGCGGCCAGCCTCAGCTACCTAGTGAGGCACTCCACAACTTAGTGAGACTCGGTTTCAAAATAAAGAATAAAAAATAGGGCTGGGGGTGTAGCTCGGAGGTAGAATGCCCCTGAGTTCAACTCCCAGTACTGCAAAAAAAAAAAAAAGAGTGCAACTAGCTGGGCGTGGTGGCACATGCATGTAATCCCAGTACTTGGGAAGCTAGGACAGAAGAATCACAGATTCAAGGACAGCAACTTAGCAAGACCCTATTTCAAAATGAAAAATAAAAATGGCTGGAGGTATAGCTCAGAGGTAGAACACTCATGAGTTCAATCCTCCATACCAAAAAAAAAAAGATGAGTATTTTTAAGCACTCAATTGTCTTATACATTGTAACTAAACATCAAATTCAGCTCTGTAATTGCTAGTTGAAGAATTAATGGAAATGTCATAACATATACTCATTTATTCATCTGTTCACTTGATATATAATTATTGTGTTTCTCTTATATGTCAGGTACTGTGCCCTAGAGTTTACAGTTTACCATTTATAGTTCTTACTATTTGATATATAGATCCTAATAGGTCCATCTCAAGATTTCCTGATACTACATACAAGGGTGAATTTTGTTGCAAGATTTCCTATTTGAGAGTTGTTAGGAAAAGTAATAGATTATTATCATCTATTGTTGTTTTGCAGAAGACAGATTATTTAAAATAGCTTTTTTAATATTAATCCCCTGTAAAAGCAGAAGGCTTTGAATTCTTTTTTAAGTAATGGTAATTGTTTAGGGAGCTAGGTGCTATGGTCCTTAAATATTCCTTTTTGATGATGTAACTTGTAACTGGTGTAAAGCTTAGAGGAAACGCCTGTGCAGTCAACATGTCCATTCAGCGCTCCCTGTCAACCATCAGCCATCTCACGTGAGCCTTTATCAAGTGCTGGGTTGCAATCGATTCCTGCTTTGATGAGTGACAAAAGTGCTAATATTTTGTGTTTTGGGTCTTTTATTTTCTAAAGGCTTTCCTACTGTGTATGAAATTTCAACTAAGACTTTCCTACTTTTTATCCATTAGAGTGATTGTTCTTTTCAAAAACATAAGGTAATTGTGTATAAATGGCAGTGTTCTGAGAGAAACCAATCAACCCTAAAATAAATGATTCTGCAAATGCTTTATGTAATAAAGTCTCCAAATTTGGCAGCTGGAAAAAAATCAGAACATGACAGCATGGGGTACACACACACTTCATGCCTCTACTTAGAGGAAGGCATTATTTTATGGTGGTGCTGATACATGCTCTAGAAGTTACACAGCAGTAAACTTACTTGAGGAAACGCTTTACTGTATTTTTTATTTGTGAGAAGGAGAAGCCCACTTTGACTCTAAAGCACATAAAAGGGAAGAAAAAGAAATATTGATAAATCCACAGATCAGTTCCAAACTTAGATAATCATTATCTTCATTTTATAGATGAGAAGGCTCTGAGGTTCAGACAGATTAAGTTATCCATAGAGACAATTAGTAAGTGACAATAACAGGTTTGTTTTACTCCAAAATCTCTATTCTTCCCGCAAGACTAGACTGCTTGCAGTAATTTCTACTTTCTATAATATGTTAATATTTGGATTCTTGCACCTTCTCTAAGTCAGTGGATGGTAACAGAATGAAATTGTATAAACCTGCAGTTTGCTAAAAATCAGAAGGGAAGTTTAGAATCATGAACTTGTGGATCAACTCCTCCTTAATTTGAGGGTCCAAATGACTTTGTCAAGGTAGAAGCACAGTGAAAGCCCCGGAGATCATGATAATTTGTGCTATTATTTAATTAAATTGGTTTCAGAAGCAGTTGCAGAGGAAAAGGAAGATTTTATAGTCAACAATGTCCTAGTGAAGATAAAGGTTACTAAAGCATGAGCTGGCCCACTTATGCAACAAGTATATGTTAGCTACTAAGAAATGCAGAGGTAGGTGAGAGCTGGTTCCGCTTCTGACAGCTGCTTAGAAGTATCATCTTGCAATACAAAATTCTCCTTGACTTGTAAGCCCCCCTTCTCTTCTGTGTTTTCCTGTAGCACTTAATCTAAATCACTAAACCCATATCCTAGTCATATATCAGCTTATGTTTGCTATTTGAGATCCTTGATTTATCAAAGCCAAAAATTCTCAATGTCCATAGGACAAAAATAATGTTTTGTCATATATTTAGTAGGTCTCAAAAATATTCATTGATTGGTGAAAAGGCAAAACATAGAAGAAATGTTGCATAGCATTTAATATACATTTGGTCTTTTATACAACCCTGAAAATGAATCTTGTCTTTATATTGCTGGATAAGGAATTTCTGTATTTGATAAGAGATTATATTAATTGATCTCTATTATCCTTCCCAGGCAAGATCTAGGATCTACATATAAAAAATTAAACTTACTCTTATATGGGGAAGTTTTCATATACTTAAAACAATGTTAATGTTCTTACTGTCAATCAAATAGCCCATATATGAAATGCCTGACCCAAAAGTATTTCAGGCTTCAGAGGGTTGTTTTTTTTTTTTTCGGGGGGGCGGTGGGGGGATTTTTCAATATCTGTATACGTTTAAGCTGTTCAACCCAAAGTCCAGAGTGCTCCAAATCATGATTTTATTTATTTATTATTAATTTATTTATTTATTTATTTATAGTGCCAACACTGTAGATTGTAGATTTTGGGGTAAGGTATGCTCATCCTGTACTGGTGAGAAAAAGCCAATTATCTGTTTATGATTATTGTCTCTTCTACCACATGAATATAAATTACCCCCATGGATTAGCTACACCCTAGCCATTAAACTATCGGCGCTTCAAAGCCTTTTAATCTTGAGTGATTTATAGATGACAGGAGATTGACTAGGAAGTTATATGTAATTAGGGGCGTATAGCTCAGGGTAGTTTGCTTGCCTCCATGCATGAGGCCCTAGGTTCATTTCCCAACCAACACAGACTCATACACACAAAAAGCTATATAATTTTTTTAAAACTCTAGCCACTAATTTATTTATACAATTAAACAACTTACTGTTACTGGGAAGTCTAAGCCTCAAGGAAGATTCTTGTTTCAACTAAATCTTCCTCAAATCTGGTTGTCTTAAAATTGCCTTTAGTTTCGTTGTATTGTATAAATGCATGCAATATTGGCATTTACATGAGAAGGCATTGTACCATCCTTTTAGAAAATTTGATAACATGTATCACTACCATTAAATGTTTATACCCTTTTACCCAATACTTTTACTTCACAGATTCTTTCCCTCAGGGTCTCACTAGATTTACGAGAGTCTCACTATTTGCTGAGCCTGGCTGTGAACCCGTATCCTCCTGTCTCAGCCTCCCAAGTACTGGAATTATAGGCTTGAGCCACCACACCTGGCTCCTTCATCTCTATTGAGTCTTGCATCAAATGTCAGCTTTTCAGTAAGACTTTCTCTAACTGCTTTATTTTATATTATACTCACCTACCCTGCTTTGTTTTTCTTCATAACCTGGACCTCATATTTGTCTCACAGTATCTTGGAGGTCACCAATACAAAGGAAGCTAGTGAGAATTTATGTTTTTAAGATGGGTACCTCGGGAAACTAGATACTTGGTCCAGTGAAGCTCCATTGCCCAAAATGTTTTGGGGATGACTTTTTAAAGAACTGCCTTCAGAGACAGTTACAGGTTTACAAGGAAACAGTCTTGTGCCGTGAAAAGTTTTTTTTCAAAATGTGGCCATTAACCACTCACATCAAAATCAACTAGAGTTGGGGCCTATTAAAAAAGCACTTTCTCCAGGCATGGTGGCACACACTTGTAATTCCAGTACTTGGGAGGCTGAGACAAGAGGATCGTGGGTTCACGGCCAGCCTCAGCTACTTAGTGAGGCCTTCCCCACCTTAGTGAGACCCTGTTTCAAAATAAAGAATAAAAAATAGGGCTGGGGGTGTAGCTCGGAGGTAAAATGTCCCTGGTTTCAATCCCCAGTACCAAAAAAAACCAAAACAAAACAAAAAAAAACCGCACTTTCCTGGCCTCCCCTCAGATATACCAGATGTATTGAATCAGAATTTCTGGCAGAAAAGGCTGAGGAACTTGCCTTTTAAATAAACCCCCTAGATGATTCTTAGGCCAGTGGAAGTTGAAGGTCTCTACCTTTATAGTCAGTTTCTCCCAGTTTAGTTATGTACCTTGTTTACCTGACTCAATTTGAACCAGACTTAGAACTACTCCTAAAATCAAAGCAACAAGGACAAAGTGGCATATGCCAGTATGCTTAAATTCATTCTCAGTGGGAACTCCAGGAATGAGCTCAACAGTGGGATGGGCATGCACACTTTTGGGAATGATGTTGGGATCAGAGACTACTCTTTAGCCTGGTTTTCATATGCTTGACAAAACTAGCAAGCTGACAAGTCTCACTCCACAGGTTAAAGTTGACTTTAATTTCCTACTAAAAGGAAAAGAGAAGAAAGGAGAATTGTGTGTTAGCTAGATGGGTAATTTCCAAGTTCCTTTATCTGACATTCTGGTTTTTCTGTCAATCTATATAAATTTAACTGAACAAATCCTAAGTGAATATATGTAAGCATAAGGTTTTATTACTTTATTACTATGGCAAAACTTCTAGCTTGCTCTGTTTTAAAGGGAAGAGACCTGTAGTTTTTTGTTTGTTTGTTTTTGGGTTTTTTTTTTTTTTTTCTACCTCTGAGCTACACCCCCTAGCCCTATTTGTTATTTTGAAAAACAGAGTCTCACTAGGTTGATGAGAGTCTCACTACTTGCTGAGGCTGCCCTCGAACTTGTGATCCTCCTGTTTCAGCCTCCCAATTATTGGGATTACAGGTGTGTGCCATCATGCCCAGCTTATTTTCTTACTTTCTATGTATGATACCTGCGCTATAATTTTCTGAATAAAACTTGTGTTTTTGTTTAGTCAACAGTCATTCATACTATATCTTACTGGAGGTATCATTTTAATCATGAAAGTAATGATAAAAATGTTAACTATCATTATACATTAAACAATAATAAAATAGCTACCAGTTTTAAGGACCTACCATACTCTAGGCACAAGCTTGATTGCTTTTTGTATCCTGCTTCATCTCATCCTTGTAAGAAGATGAATGTTTTAAAATGTTTTATTCTCATTTTATATCTGAATCACCTTTAAATGTATGGGGGCCACACTAAAGTACTATAATTATCAGGAGCTCTTTGTTTTGTTTTTGTGGTACTAGGCATTGAACCCAGGGGCATTCTACCTGTAAACTATACCCCCATCCCTTTTATTTTTTGTTTTGAAATAGGATCTCACCAGGTTGCTGAGTCTCATTATTACTAAAGCTGGTCTCCAACCTCCAATCCTCCAGTCTCAGCCTCCTAAGTACTGGGATTAAAGGCATACACCATCACACCCAGCTAATTAGGAACTCTTAAATATAGTAGTGGCAGTTTTATGCCCTCCATTTTTTAATCAAATGTATCTTCTTTTACAGTACTTGGTATATAGTAGGTAGGCACTGAGTGTTTTTAGAATTTTACCTTCTTTCCCCTAAATCACTAGGTTTTGTTTAATCTATCTTTTATGTTGGAGTACAGTTTAGTAAAAGTCAGCAATTTATGTAATTATGACTTTGATTGAAAGAAACTTAACTCTATCCTGTTTTGAATTAAAAGATAATTTTCCCATAACTGATTTTTTAATAATCCTACTTTCCATTAGCAAGTTAGAAAAGATCTATGCTTCAGAGACTAAAAAACTTATTAGTGATTAATAAGTGCTAGCCGTCAGATATACAGTTCATTTTTCTCTAAATTTTAAGTTAAAACCATTTTATCTTTCTATTCTGAGTTTTCTATTGGCAAAAACTGGTGAATATAAAAGTATACCTGAGCCGGGCGTGGTGGCGCATGCTTGTAATCCCAGCATTTGGGAGGCTGAAACCAGAGGATCCGAGTTTGAGGCCAGCCTCAGCTACCTAGTGAGGCACTCCGCAACTTAGTGAGACCCTGTTTCAAAATAAAGAATTAAAAAATAGGGCTGGTGGTATAACTCGGAGGTAGAATGCCCCTGAGTTCAATCCCCAGTACTGCAAAAAAACAAAAGTATACCTGATTCATGATTAACCGTTTTCTTTCATTCATTTTCTCAATCCTTCCTTCTTTCTCCTTCATTTTACCCCCTTGGTAAGGATATCTATTTTTTTATGTTCAAATTTGGCATTTGACTATTTGAGTTCATAGTTTTGATATGATAATTTCTTAGACTCTTCCTCAAATAGGTCTGTTATGAGTACACCTATTGGGTTTATTCAAATCTTCTATAAGTTGTTTTATTTTTGTATTTTGTAGTACTAGGACTTGAACCCAGGACCTCGAGCATGCTAAGCAAGCACTCTACAGCTTGCCTCTCTTCACCCTTTGGTAACTTTTTTTTTTAGGTGATCTCACTAAGTTACCCAGGCTGACCTTGATGATCCTCCTGCCTCAACCTCCCAAGTAGCTGGGATTACAGGCATGCACCATCATGCCTAGCTAAGTGTTCAGTAAATAGAAGAGTCATTTCCCTTGTTACAAAATAGTTGTCATTGCCTCCCTCTTGGGGTTTGAATCCAGGAATCCAGTGCCCATTGAAACCATTTATACCTTCATGGTATTTGACTCTGGTGACTGCAGAGTCCATTGCAGTTGGGTTGACAAATTTGGCCTTCCTTAGGAGCACATGCATACTTTTGTCTGTTCAAAGGGAAGAAAATATCACAATTATGAGAAACACACTTTTTATCTTAAAATGACTTATTTTTCCCATAGCTGTTTTTCTGTTTTGAACTGAATTTTTTATTGCTGTTAGTATGCTGTGTATGGCTACTTTGTGCTCTTCTTCATGGCCTCCTAGCCATGAGAAAGATTTGATACCTGTGTTGTGAAGTGCTGCCTCAAGTTCTTGTTAATTATAGTGGAATGAACTAACAAGTAGGAATTTTGCCATTTGGTACTGTCCATTGGCCCTATAGGCTTTCCGCGATTGCAGATTTCAAATGTGATTCAGATTTTAGGAAGATTAATTAGATTAATTGAAATTTTAACAGTCTTTTGTTTTGATTAGGACAAATTGTTAATTAAAGCTACTATTCAGTGTCAGCTGACTATGTGATCCCTGTATATTTTTCAACTACTTCCAAAAAATTAGAGTAATTTGCCAATACCTGGTAGCAAACTGATCACTTTGTTGTTTTTTGTAGTTAATTGAATGGCTATGTGCCTTTGAAGACTGTACCTCTCTTGAATATGCTTGCTCATTTTTCACAAAAAGAGAATTTATTAAGTCACAATTTGTAGGCAGAATTGTCTTGAAATGGAGTTATCAAAACCACCAAGCCTACTTGGGTTTTTCTACCCCTTTTCCCTCTTCTGTGTCTTTCTCTTTTCTTTCCTTTTTGGGGGGGAATCCTGTTTAGCTAGTATTTAATATCTCTTGTGAGGCTAGTGCTGTGAATCGGTATCTACTGTGTGATACCCACTTAATCCATTGGTGTGAAAGCAACAAGGACTTATTTTCTCCCATTTGTAGGAAATGACATTCCAACTGTTTTTGACATCTTTAATTTTAGAGGTTGCCAATGATCAGATCAGGGTCAAGACAGACTTCAAGTATTTTAGTAAGAGGCAGAAAGAAAAAATGGGATCCTAACTTGCTAGTCTCCTGATGTCCACATCCCCATTGATGAGTTAAAGCTCTATGGGTGTGAAATTTGGTATGGAGGCTTAGGCGGCTTGAGCACCTTTTATCCCATAATAGTTGTGGAATGTGAAGATTTGAATTTTCATGGGGGCACTGATATTTCATGGCTGACAATGGATTTCTTAAGGCCCTGTCATTTCAAATTGCCATGAGGTCTTGTTATTGCTGCTCTAAATGTGTATATGAACCTGCCTCCCAATGAATGTATTGCGATGGTGCTAACTTGTCTTGACACTCTTGCTGACAATTCTAGTAGCCTTAACAAGACCTACTTTCTGTAGTCACAGCACAGGTTTTATGAAGGATTCGGCCTAATTTTCTAGAATGAATTTCTATAGACAGAAAACATATTGGTTTTAAAAATTAAGAGGTTTGATTCTGTTTTGAATTTGGATATCAAATGAATCTCAGTACATGACATTTTAATACCGTTTGTCTTTTCAAATAGATTTACCTTCTAATGCATGTGACGACAGGACTTTGCTCATCAACTAGAACATACATTTCAGAGGAGTTGTTACCTAAAATATTATCATAAGGCATAAGAAAACACACGATTTAAGTTGCCTTTCATGAACATAATTAAGAATTAATAAGCCAGTACGAGTGGCTAGTCCCCAGAATTTCCACTGTTTTGCCTTTTGTGACCCGTGTTATTAAAAGTCCATTATTTTTACAGACTTTATTAAATTGGATCTTATTAAAGCATTCTGTATTTGCATTTGGTCTTTCATAATTCATTATTATTATGACATTTACTTTTTACCATCAGATCTGAAAACATATCATAAGCTACCCTTTTCTCTTGAAAGAAATGCTAATTTCAAACAGTCCTCTAATAGAAGAGAAAAGCTTTATCAGTTTTTTCATTTATTCCAGATCGTGTTAAGAATACTAATGCTAGACTTCAGTATGCTAATATCACTGAGCTTTTTTTGGGCAAAAGCTTAGAATTATTATTTTTATCCCATTTTAAGTACAAAACTAGAAGACCTCCTACTACTACAGAGAAAACAATTCGGAAGTACAATTCTCGATTCTAAAGAGTTGTGAAAATGTTGCTAAGTCCGATTTCTTAAAATGATGCTAGTCAGTTTATCTTTGCACTGCTGCACTATTTGAGAAATTCACTCCTCTTGAAATTCATTTGGCTTATTTTTCTCATAGTTTAGGTAGTATAGCTTGCAGTACTTAATGCTGAGAATCCTATGCTACCAGCCCCTGACAGCATTCGGGAAGTGCTTCCTGCTTTTCTGTACGATAATCATTTAACATTTAGTTGAAAACGCGGTATACTAAGATCTTATGTATTCATATGTGGGTTCTCTAATTTTTACATAACCACATGTTTTTGATTGAGGATACTAGTAAATTTGTTAAATTCTGAAATAAAACTGACTTTGGATTTTGTCTCATTTTAGGTTTCTGACAATGTGCAATAGACACTTTGGTAGTGTTGTTGCACAGACCATTCGGACTCAAAAAACAGATCAGTTTCCACTTTTTCTGATCATTATGGGAAAGCGATCATCCAATGAAGTGTTAAATGTGATACAAGGTAAAGTACATGCTGTGGGGGAAGTAAAGAAGTTGTGTATGTGATCTCATCATTTTTACTATTAAAGTTGATGGTATTTCTATTGACAAATCTTTGCATTTTAAAATATAGAGCATACTGAAGAACATCTTCAAAGAGTATAGGTGCTATGAAAAATGAGATACACCACATAAAAAATCCAGCAGAGACATCTTAATTTTAAAATTGCACAGTTCTTGATACATAGAATACTCAAGATAAATGTTGAGAATTCCTAAATTCTGTATGCTAGCAATTAGGTCATCCTCAGTTGTCAAATATGACTTTTCTTACTTAGGTGGATTTATTAGAATATGTTGATTAGTTGAAGTAAATGCTTATCTCTAGTTATCTAGATAACCCAGTGACCATCTATTGCCAGTTGAATTGTTCACAGTGGCAGTTGTTTCTCCTTATTTGTGTGACTCATATCCAGTATGCATCCCAAGGCATGAAGCTATCGGATGCCTGTGAATTTAACCACAATGTACATTCTTTACCAAAAAAATAAATGAATGAATTTTTCTCTTACTAATGCACTGTATGGATTGGTGTAAAATATTACCTTGTTCATGACAAAGCTTAAGTGAAAACAGCGTATTTTCTCTTTGCTACTGGGAAAAAGATTTTTCAAGTATCCCAAGCTATAGCTTGTATCTGGGATAGTTCACCGCCCCTGCCCCCACCCCCCATTTAAGTCCAAGCAGGGGAAGGAGTGAATTTCTAGTGCCTTTAAACCCTAAACAAAACAAACCTCTGATATTTTATTATTGTAATAAGACTTTTTTTTTATTCACATTTTATTATGTTGACATTTTTAAAAATTGAACCCAGGGCCTTGCACATGCTAGGCAAGCACTCTACTGCTGAGCTACATCTCCAGCGTTTTTAATTTTATTTTAAGATAAAGTCTAGCTAAGTTGCCCAAGCTGGCTTTGAACTTTCGATCCTTCTGCCTCAGCCTCCAAGTAGCTGTGATTACAGCCATGTACCACTAGACCTGGCAGATTTCACTAGCAGCTCAAAAGCAATGGTTTGTAAAATTGCTGACACCTTAGTGTGAGTCAAGGCCATGACACAAAACTATACTAGTGGTCATGTCCTTCATTGCCATGTCCTTGCAGTTAGAAAATAAAAGGTCATTTGAGAATTAATGAGCAGGGCATGGTGACACATGCCTGTCCCAGTACTTGGGAAGCTGAGACAGGAGGATTGCAAGTTTGCAGCCAGCCTCAGTAACTTAATGAGACACTGTTTCAAAATAAAAAGGGTTGATGATATAGTTCTAGGGTAGAATGCCCCTGGGTTCAATCCCCAGTAACACACACACACACACACACACACACACACACACACACGTAGTGGCTTGTGTGATACAACGGGAGAGAAGGATTAAGTACTTCTGCCACACACTAACTAACATATACCAGTTGTCTTCAAGAAAAGCATTTGTGTAATTGCTTGAGCAGAACTAGTTGCTTTCTTTTTTTCCCTAGAAATCAATTTTACTTGAAAATATGACTGACAAACTATGCTTATGTATTTTGGGCATTTGGCAAACATTTTCTCCAAAGCAAAGTTAATCTGTCAATTTCAAGTAAAAAAACTGATAGTCTTAGTTGCCAATAATAAAATTTGAGTTGTCAAGCAAAAATGTATAGCCTCTACCATAAAATTGACAGCATATATACTTTCTGATGACATTAGTGGTAATATTAACAAATGTGTTTTTAAAATATCATATAATGAAATGTTTCAGTATTTAGAAGAAATGAATAACTCAGTAAATCCATGTTTTTAAAATGCATCAGTGAGGTGGGGGGGGGAGAGCATACTAAGGCACATGATGTACTTACACAATTATATGAAGATCACTCACTGAACTGAACTTGAGAGGGAGGGAGGGCGAGGGAGCGGGGTGGGAATTGGGGATAGGGTCAGATGAGAAATGTGTGCACATTTGTCTTTATCAATTTGTACCTAACAAAAATGTATAAATACAAAGCACGAATTATTACAATAAAAAATAAATAAATAAATAACATGCATCAGTGCATGATGTTATAAAATCATGCATGGGTAAAAGATCTATTAAAGACAATGGGGAAAAAAAAAACCAGAAACAACAGCAGTGTGGTGTCCCATGCCTGTAATCTCAGTACTTGAGAGGTTGAGACAGGAGAATCGCAGGTCAAGAACAGCCTCAGAAGCTTAATGAGGCTCTCAGCAACCTGGTGAGACACTGTTTCAAAGCATAGTTAAACAAAAAAGGGCTCGGAGTATATTCTGGAGATAGAATGCCCCTGGGCTCAATCCCCAGTGCCACACACACCAAAAATAAAAGCGGAAGGAAGGAGGGAAGGAGAGAGGGAGGAAAGAGAGATCAGTGAAGCTAGGCATGATGGTATATGCCTGAAGTCCCAGCTACAATTCTAGTTACTGGGGAATGGGGAGGCTGAGGTAGGAGGATTACAAGTTAGAGGCCAACCTGGGCAATTTATCCAGACCCTGTCACAAAGGGGCAGGGGGATTTTAATGTAACTAAATTCAATTTTTTTTATATAGTTTCAAATTCCACTTGCATCTATTTTGAAGAAACTTCCTTTGTCAGTTTTAATTATCTATTAAAATACTTTTCTCCCTTTTCAAAAAGCTACATATCTGTGTGAGGCTAGAGTGTGTGTGTTTTATTAGAAATTTAACCCAGAGACACTCTACCTCTGAACTGTACCCCTAGCCCTTTTTATTTTTTATTTTGAAATAGGGCCTCACTAAGTTGCTGAGGCTGGCTGCAAACCTGTGATCCTCCTGTCTCAGCCTCTCAAGTACTAGGATTGCAGGTGTGAGACACCACATTGGCTCCATTGATGATTCTAATACACTCCATTAAGTATTTATTCCCCATGCTTTGAGTCTTAGTACAGTTTGCAAATGAGATATGGAAACCAGGCTATTCTTCTTTACAGTGTTAAAAATCCTCACTTAGGGCTTCCCTCAAATCTGACTCTTCTGAAATTTCCACTGCCAATTTATTACTTTACTCCTTCTTATTGAGCATATGAAATATTTTAGTGAAAGTATTTTAACTCATTTTTAAATATATTAACCTATAATTTTTATATTATAGTTATTCCTTTCTGATTAATTTTAGAATGTCTTTCCACATTTGATAAGCCTAATCATTAGAAGTTATATATGAAATAAAGTGTGGCAACCTCTGTGTGTTGTTAGGTAACACAACAGTGGATGAGTTAATGATGAGACTCATGGCGGCAATGGAGATCTTCTCAGCCCAACAACAGGAAGATATAAAGGATGAGGTAAGGGGAAAGGTGAAGCAGATCTGTAATAGGATTTCAGTGAGGTCATTTGTCAAATGATGTTGCATGCCTGTATCAGAGTTGATGGATAAGGATGATGAAGATGCTTTTCTAGATTCACCAAGGTCTTTTGTACCATTGGGTTTACTTTTTGGTCTGTTCCTTTCATGACTCCAAGACCAAACAATGTGTTTATATTTATGGACTACTTGTACTTTTCTAGATTTAGGGTGATGACAGAAGAATGATTTGTAAGAAATGAGTTTAGAGGCATATTTACAGAAGAAATTGCAATCCAGGAAATTCTGTCTATTATATGGGGTTTATCACTCATTTTTCTCTCCAGGCCTAGGAGAGGGTACAATAGAGAGAGAACTGTTTTTGGTAGAAGTAGAGCCAATCTTGCTCACTTGGTAGGGATGACATCAGGGAATTGCTTCATTTTCCTTCAGTACCGTGAGCCCCTGCCAGTACCTCCTGTGAATCTTATCCAATCAGAAGCTAGAAGACAGGAGGAGAGCTCTCTGTGCCAAAAATTAGGTAGAACATGGTCTCTGAGGGAGGCATAGAAGATAATATATCCCAGATTAGGATGATTATCTCTATTTTCAGATGAGAAAAGTGAGGTTCAAAGTTAAGTAAATTTTCCCAAGGTTATAAGCCAGCTGGTAGGAGCTATAATAAAAATTGCAAGTAATCATAGTACTTGATCAATCAAGAAATTTACAGATTTGGAAAATAGCCTTAGATAAAATGTGAAACAAATATTAGCATTTGTTAATTTAAGATGCTAAGCTTAGAGACAATTTGTAAAATTATCCTTCTAATTTTTGTTTTTAATTAACAAATACTTCCATAGAACAAACAAGGGAGAATGTGATTTCTGAGCAATGATAAAACGTTTCCAAGTATAATGAGTACCCTTTAGTTATTACAAATGTGAAGCATGTAGACAATTGATATAACTCTGTACTATTGTATTTTTCTTTATTTTCTTATCTCCATCTCCCGTTAGACTGTGAGTTTGTTAAGTGTAAGGGCCGTATCACATTCATATTGGTAATGCTAGCCCCCAACATACTTAGGACAGAACCAGCACTCAGTGAATGCTTGAGAGAATTTGTATGAGATAAAGAAACATGAAAAAACAATATACAATTAGAGTGATATAAAATTTGATGTATCTACATTAAAAATATGAAAATTTGAAGTGCTATAACTAGTTTATATTTTTAATGCTCATTAGGTTCTTTTAGTGCTGTAAAGATGTAGAGTTTATAATTTTTCTTAGTACTGTTTCATTTACTCTGAAGGAAAGGCAGTCAGTATATGGTGAAAAGATGTTTATCTGTTACTCTATAAATTGACAGTGACATTTTGAAATAATGAAGTACTGTACTTAGTTAGGAATTTGTAATAATAGGTGTGTTGCCATTCAAGATTACATTTATCCTGGAACAGAGGCACTGATTGACAATAATTCACTAAACACATTATTCAGCCATTTAAATCTTGAGTCTCATTAGTACCAGATTTGCAGATTATGCTATGTAATAAATAGTATGAATGCAGAATATTTGCATGCATATTCCCAGTTTGTTCTTTCATCTTAATTTATGTTCCTCATAATTCATTGGTGAAGAAATTGACTTTAATTCCTTTAATACTGATCATGAAATTTAATATGAGGGTTACAAGAAAAATCCAAGGCTTCATATAATTGAAATTTTTATTGAAATTTAACTATAAGAGGTAAGGATTTTCCTGTGTTTTTAGAATGTCTTCATGAAAGTTATCATTTGGGTTATAGAGTTCGTAAGTAAACCTTTTCTGAGTTTAAAGACTTCTTTGGAGCCAGGCTTGATGGCACACACTTGTAATCTCAGAACTTGAAAGGCTGAAACAGGAGGATTGGAGGTTCAGGTACAGCCTCAGCAAGTAGTGAGACTCATCAACCTAGTGAGACCTGTTTCCAAATAAAAATAAAATAGGACTGGGGTGTAGCTCAGAGGTAAAATGCCCCGGATTCAATCCCCAGTGCCAATAAATAAATAAAGACTTCTTTGGGACTTTGCATAGATCATAATGGTTTGGTATCTACTGAATATGTGGAAAGAGCCACTGTTCATTATAACTGTGAGCTTGCCTTTATTTTAAAAAATTTTTCAAATAAAAACTTCATGTTAAACTTATAATCAAAATCAAATTAGTGACCTGGGTATAGTGGTGCACGTCTGTAATTCCAGTACTTGGGAGGCTGAGATAGGAGGATCGCAGGTTCAAGGCTAACCTCAGCAACTTAGCAAGATCCTGTTCCAGGATAAAAAAATAAAAAAGGCTAGGGATGTACCTCAGAGGTAGAATGTCCCTGGGTTCAATCCCCAGTACCAGGGAGGAAAAATCAAATCAGTGAGCAGGTTTAGAGTCTGGCTTCCTAGACCTGAATTTATTTAAACTTAACTCTGGTTAAGTCACATTCATCACTTCAGTGATTCCATTATGTTAGTGCAACCAGAGATACCTGTGCACAGTAGAAAGGTTTTATTGGACCCAAGCCTAAACCATCTTTTACTCTGAATTGTTCTTCATAATGAATTAACTTTTATGTCATCAATCTCTTTCTCTAACCAGTATATGTGCATTATATGATCCTGTACTTTTAACAGAACTGCCTGCAGATTTCTTCTTAGGCCTATTTATTAATAGTTTACTTCTGTAACATGTTTATTGAGCATCTACTAAGTGCCTATCATGGGGCAAGGTTCTTAGGATAGAGAAGGCACTTTGCTCTATTAAGAGGCAAAGAGAGAATGAAGACAAGTATTACTACATGACAGTAGCCACATTTTAGAATCTTTTTATTTTTTTATTTATTTTTGCTTAGAATCTGTGTTTTCTTAAAACTTGGTTCCAAACAATAGATACTTTCTAACATGTAAATAAAATAAATTTTTTCATGTACTTTTATTTTAGTTATCTGTAATCTAGATGCTTCCAGTAATCATTCACTTGCTCTTTCAACACTAATTTAGTTAGAAGTCTATCTTGGATGCAAGGATCCTTCCTTCCAGCCTGATCTCTGAATAACTTTGTATCTGAGCAGTAATAATTGTCACAATCCAGATGTTGGAGATCAGGGCATATTTCAAGAACAGTTACTTAATCCCCTCCCCCCTTAATTCTAAGAATATGTTAGCACAACCTGGGCAAAATATGCCAAGGGGTCATTCAGTATAGGGAGTGTCTGCTTTTTAGTTCATGGCAGCTTTTGTGTTGTCAAAGCAAATTGTTGGCTTTGCTACATGGAATGTGTAAATTTTTCTCTCTAAGCTTTGACTTAATCCTGTTTTCAGCAGTCCATTCCTTTTCCTTCTTTCAGTGTAAAATCTCACCACTGTCATTCCCATTCTCTTTGCAGAGCTAACAATTACAAATAGGATACTGTCTGGTTTCTGTTTTCTTTAAAGGAGGAATAAGTCATCCCAAACACAGAGGACAGAAATGATCTCTGTACAAAAACTAATGCAAAACTTACTAAACAGACCAATATTTAAAAGGATATTTTGCTACTTTTATTTTTAAATCCACATAAATGCATGCACACATCTGTGTGAATCACTTCCTAAAGCTATCAAGATTACTTGTTAGTTCTGTTAGGAAACTTTTCCATGATGTAGCTGTATATAAATTTATATATGAGGTACAAAAATAAACCCACAATAATGAAGTATGTTTAAACATCCCACAAAAATGCAAAAGTTATAGAAGATGTAATCTTCAGAAGTCACTTTGAGGAGAAAGGGCTAACCCTATTAAGTGTTAATGATTAGGGCACTAAAGGAATAACTGAGTTCACCAGAGATGCCTTTCCATAGATCATTACCTGTGTTTAGAAAGAGTTCTTGATCTAGTGATTTTTCTCCATTGTTAGGTCCAGATCACAAAAGATGATCATTTCTCCCATCTTGATTTTTATATTCCTTTCAAGAATATTTATTGAGCTTTCACTACATACCAGACAGTATGTGGGGCACTAGCAATACAGCTGTGAGCAAGATAGACAAGATCCTTGGGCATACAACCCAGAACTTGCAATAAAGTCATTCAAGTAGTCAGATGGATAAAGCCCAGGGAACACCTATCCACAGTGTCAAGTTTTCAGAAATGCCACATAATCAACTTGACACAGTGGTGCAGGAGCACACAGAAAAGCTCTGGCATTTTCCCAGCACAAACTACAAGGCAAGTAGAACTAGTAAGAATGGAGATAGTAAGACAGGCATGGTGGCGTATGCATGCAATCCCAGCAACTCAGGAAACTAGGGCAGGAGGATCACAAGTTTGTGTCCAGCCTCAGCTACTTAGTGAGACCCTATCTCAAAATAAAAGAAAGGGTTGGGGCTGTAGCTCAGTGGTAGCTCCGAGAATCAATCCTCAGTACTTGGGGCAAGGATGCAGATGATAGTGGCCTTTATTCTCTGCCAGGAATAGTTCAGATGTCTAAGGGCACTGTTTCTCATTGTGACTCCTGAGGACTGACTACCAACATTCCCAGGCAGTTAGGTATGAATAAGCAATGAGTCAATTTTGTTTACATTTATTTCACATTTAACAGGGGCAGTTGACATCGATATCTGAACTTTCATTTTATTCATATTATTGATAAATTTGTATTCACTTTTCCTTGCTTAGTTATATTCTCAGTTCCCAAAAATTTATTATGGCTTAAGCATTGTTCATTGAAGCATAAAAGTGATGAATATAGTATAATACTGCAAACTAGAATAGCATAGTTCAAACTAGTTCAACATTAATAAAAACTGGGCATAGTGGCACATGCCTGTAATCCCAGTACCTGGGAGACTGAGACAGAGGATCACAGATTCAAGGCCAGCCTCAGCATGTTAGCAAGACTCTCAGCAACCTAGTGAGACCCTATTTCAAAACAAAAAATAAAAAGGGCTGGGAATGTAGGTAGAATGCCTTTGGGTTCAGTCCCCAGCACAACATACATCACACACACACACACACACACACACACACACACATTCACACACACACACACACACACACACACACACACACATTAATAAAGAAATAATTCAAGAATTCTAGTAGCCAGGTGTGGTCACACACACCTGTTATTCCAATACTTAGGCAACCGAGATGAGAGGTTTGCAGGTTCAAAGCCAGCCTCAGCAACTTAGTGACACCTACTTTCAAAATAAACTCGGCCTGGAAATAAAACTCAGAGGTAGAACACCACTGGGTTTAATCCCCATTACAAAAAAAAATTCTAGTGTTCCAGTGCTATTATAGAAAATGCCAAAGCAATCCAGGCGTGATGGCACACAGTTGTAATCCCAGTATTTGGGAGGCTGATACAGGAGGATCCGGGTTCTCAGCCAGCCTCAGCTACTTAGTGAAGCTGTCCACAACTTAGTGAGACCGTTTCAAAATAAAGATTTAAAAATAGAACTGGGGGCATAGCTCGGAGGTAGAATGCCCCTGGGTTCAATCCCCAGTACCGAAAAAAAAGAAAAAGAAAAAGAAAAGCCAAAGCAGCTAACTCTTTTTGTGATGATTTCACTAGTTGCCATAAAAGAAAAGTTTATTAAAAAGTAAATACATGAAAAATGAGTCTTTAAGAGAAACATCCCACTTACTCCTCATACCACTGTTTCTTTTATGACATTTTCTTTTGAAGGCATGAAGCCTTCAAAGTTTTTGTTTCATTAAGTATGGCCCATGACCTGTATTTCTGTTAAATCCGTAGATTTTTTTCATAACAAGAGAGAAGTGGTACTACTTTTTAAAATAATCTTCATGGTAAAAACAGAGAAGAAACCAAACACCAGAGGATTAATTGCTTACAATCATGCTCCTTGAGAAAACAATTATACAAATCCTACTATTGCTACAACACTTGTAAATGCTTTAAAAAAAGACAGCAGAAGCTGTTCTTAGGAAAAGTACTTCATCAGATGACATTGTTGGGTGACAGCAGTGGCAACAGGATGATCTGTGGAAGAGCAGTGTCTATATTGTACTGCTACTAACTGTATTGCTTTACAGTTGAATGAAACCACTAATGTGTGCAAAGTTAAGAATCAATATGTAGAAGACATAGACATCATAATCTCCCTTTATTCTGTTTATCAATGAGAAATATATAAGAGAAGTATTTCACTGAGTTAATGATTAATCTAGAAATTGGCAATGGTGATGGTAGCATATATCTGTGAATATACCAAAAATCATTGAGTGTACATTTTAAATGGACAAATTATATGTTATGTGAATTGCATCTTAATAAAGGTGTTTTTTAAAACTAAATAAAAGTTCAGCAAAGTTGCTGAAGGAAGATCATAACTATTCAAATGAAAATGATTATACCTGAATGCCAGTCCACACATTGCTTTACTAAAATAAATATTTAATAGTTATGTCCCTCAAATCTTGGTGTGGTATTAGAGAAAATAATGAAAATTTTTTATATATTAGGTAGCTTCAAGTAGACATCTTCCTAGTAGACCATTTAAAATAATGGAAAGAGGGTCAAAGATGTTTCTTTTCCTCATGTTAGTATACTGGCTACTAAAGACTATGATCTCAAAGTGTCAACTGGGATTCTATTATATGTACAGCCTCTTGAGCCCCATCCCAGACCAGCCCTCCGGGTGATTTTGATGATAGCTAAAGTTTGAGAACTTCTGATTAAGAGAAAGGTATGAGCATAAGCCTGCACTGCAGCATAAGGTCAAAACCCCTATGACACAGATACTAGTAGTGGACTTGTTCCATTCTTATATCCCAGCAGTATATTCGTGAGTATCTGAAACCTACTATTTTAGGACTCTTATTTTGGTACTGGGCACTGAACCCAGGGGCATTCAACTCCAAGATACACCCCAAGTCCATTTTATATTTTTTATTTTAAGACAGAGTCCCTCTAAGTTGCTGAGCCTGGCCTGAAACCTGCAGCCCTCATGTCTTGGCCTCCCAAGTTCAGGGATTACAGGCATACACCACTACGCCTGGCTACATAGAAGGATTTTCTGAAGAAAAAAAGAACTAGTACACTTTCATCATTGAGAGTTTTATTCTTTCCAAAAACTTGATAATTTTATTCATTCATCAGTGAAATAAATTAATGATATATAATAGAGAATATATTAAACTCCCAAACAAAGCTATAGCAGAGAATTAAGAAATATGTTATACTACTTAGGAAGCTGAGCTAATAGTATAGTAGAATTGCTTGAGACCAAGAGTTTGATATCATCTAAGCAACATGAGACTCTGCCTTAAGGAAAAAACAAAACAAACAAAAAAAAACTTTCTAGAGTAAGAGCAACCAAAGAATGAATTAGGAATTTACTTACTACTATCCCCAAAGTTAAACTCATTGACTTAGAATCTGACAGAGTTTATGGTAGCATTTTATGAGGAATCTCTCCATTTTCCTTGTTTGATCCAAATATTCAGCCATAACTGCGCTGGCAAATGTGGATGAGGACGTCAAGATATTTGGAACTCTTGCACATGATGGTTTGGATTATCAAATGGCTGCCACTGTGGAAAACAGTTTGACAGTTTCTCAAAGAGTTAAAGACAGAGCTGGGGATGTAGCTCAGTGATAGAGCACTTGACTAACATGTTTGATCCCCAGCACTGTGAACAAAAACATTAAGCAGAACATTAACCATAGAACCCAGCAGTCCCACTCCTGGGAATGTACCCCAAAGAGTTGAAAACAGGGACTCAGATAGATATATGTACACAACTGTTCATCATCATTCAAAGTAGTCAAAAAGTTGAAGTAACTCAAATGCCTACCAGCAGATGAGTGGGCAGACAAAATGTTGGATCAGCACATAAAGGGATATTATTCAGCCATAATATGGATTGAAGTCCTGCTGCATGCTTCAATGTGAAAGATCCTTGAAAACACTGTGCAAAGTGGAGGAAGCCAGACACAAAGGGACAAATATTACATGATTCTTGAATAGGCAAGTGTTTGAAAAAATAAATGCATAGGGATAGAAAGGAGGTTGGAATTTAGCAAAATCTGGAGGTGTGGGGTAGAGAATTATTTAGTGGGGCAGAGTTTCCTTTTAGGTGACGAAAAAGTTAGGGAAATAAACGATGGTAACAGTTGTACAACGTTATAAATATAATCAGTGCCACTACATGCTGGACACTAGTGAGAGTCAACAGAGGGAAAAGCATTCAAGCTTTGCTTCAGGAGCTTTTTTTAATCAGGAACAGTGTATTATTCTGTGTTCAGTTCCAAACTTTCATTTCTTAGGGAAGCAAGGATTTCAGGAAAAGTACCTTAAAAGACAGACGAGCATGTATTGAGTATCTGCTTTGCCAAGCACTGTGTTTGATATTTTCCATAAATAATCTCTTCTAAGGTTGAGATAATCCTAAGAGATAATTATTGCCCCCATTTTATTGAGGAGGAAACTGAGGCTTATAGAGTTTAAGTAGTTGTCCAAGGTCATGCAACTGTGTCAAAGCCAGAACACACAGTTATTTACTTTGCATACCTATTGAATGCAATTTTATTGAAGATTCATGGGAGAGCTGGGTGTGGTGGAACATGTCTGTAATCCTAGTACTTGGGAGGCTGAGACAGGAGGATCACAGTTTCAAGGACAGCCTCAGCAAGTAGTCAGAATCTCAGCAACCTAGCGAGATCCTGTTTCAAAATAAAAAGGGTAGGGGTGCAGCTTACCAAGATGAGGTAGAATCAGAATGGACTGACCTGAAGAGTAGATCAAACTAGATTCTCAAATGTCACATCCACTTGAGTGGAATAAGAATATTTATCATAACTGTCTTGCTTCTATGCATAGAATACTGCTCACTGTTAAAAAATATATCCACACCCTCTTTATTTACATTTGTTGCTCTTAAAATGCCTGCTGACAGATCAGTTCATCCGTGCCTGACACTTCAGAGTACAAGTTAACAATTGTCATAGATGAAACTAACGTAAAGAGATCTGTGACTCAACATTGGTGTTTCAGTTCAACACACCTGTTCAGAGCCAGCTCTACACATTCTTCCCTCTCTCGCCTGAGGAGGAAGCTTCTTCGCGGATTACAGTAACACTTTTTGACAAGCTTAGACTGGGTGGAGCTGTTATGTAATGACAGAACACAATTGATGATATCTCAGTAATGCATTCTTTTTTGATACGGGCTGTCACCATTTATTACTGTAAAAACATTCATTGTTAAATAGCTGGCCCAACCTGTCCACTTTTTGTTTTCAGTAACATTAAGGCCTACCAAAGTATATTTACTTTTCTAGTTAGGAAATAGTAACTAGCTGTAGGGGCATTATATCTAGTTATTGTACTTTCTTTTATATGCCATTGTTTTAAAAGTAGCTATTTTAGTGTTCTCCAAATAAAAATTAAAAGCTACTTCTAGAGTCTTTTCAAGTGGCTCTTGAGACTTTCTCAATATCATAAACCTGGCACACACCTAAAGAAAATGTTAATGGGAATATTTGCTCTCTACATAAATTGTTTAAAAAGAATCAGAAGAAGTAATCCCAGTACTTGGGAGGCTGAGACAGGAGGATTGCATGTTCAAAGCCAGCCTCGGTAACTTAGTGAGGCTCTTGGCAACCTAGTGAGACTCCGTTTCCAAATGAGGAATGAAATCAGGTAGGGGGTATAGCTTGGAGGTTGAATGCCTCTGGGTTCAATCCCTAGTACCACACACACACACACACACACACACACACACACACACACACACACAAAGAATCAGAAGAAACATTTTTTGTCTTCACTATTATACACTAACTTAAATCCCTATCTTTGGAGATATTCATGACCCTCATAAAATTTTTCTTTTCAGGAAGCCTCATATGACCATGTTTATGAGAAGGTATCTGGAGGCTGAAAGTACTTTTTCATGTACAATCTGTCTTTACCTGGAATTTGTTTGCTACCAAATTGAGGAACTACCACTAGTTGTTTCTGAGGAGGTTAAAAAATAACATGAAGTCTTGCCATAAAAAATGATAAATATGAGCCAGGCGTGGTGGCGCACGCTTGTAATCCCAGCATTTGGGAGGCTGAGACCGGAGGATCCAGGTTCACGGTCAGCCTCAGC
The DNA here is from genome assembly GCA_004027655.1 of Graphiurus murinus. Lineage (NCBI taxonomy): Eukaryota > Metazoa > Chordata > Mammalia > Rodentia > Gliridae > Graphiurus > Graphiurus murinus. The sequence goes on from PVLC010001635.1 coordinate 60,193, forward strand.
TACCTAGTGAGGCACTCAGCAACTTAGTGAGACTTGGTTTCAAAATAAAGAATAAAAAATAGGGTTGGGGGTATAGCTCGGAGGTAGAATGCCCCCGAGTTCAATCCCCAGTACTGCAAAAAAAAAAAAAAAAAGATAAATATGTGAAATTATGCATATATTATTTAGTTTGATATAACCATTCTAAAGCTTATACATATTTAAAAACATCATGTGTACATGATAAATATGTACAATTTTCGTTTTTAAAATTTGGCTAATTTTTAAAATAATATGGGGACAGTCCTTTTCTTTAAGGTTCTTACCATCTCAAGCTGGAGAGCCAAAGCAAATCCTTACGAAAATCCCCCTAGCAACAGTTTGCTTTATTATCTGGAAGAATTCAGAAGGAGCAATCTTTCTAATCAGGAAGGACTTTTTCTAAAGAGGTCAAGATTTATAGCTGGGCGTAGTGGTGCATACCTCTAATCCCAGTACTTGGGAGACTGACAGAGAATTGCAGGTTCAAAACCAGCATCAACAACTTAAGAAGCTCTTAGCAATTTAGTGAGACCCTGTTTCTAAATATAAAATAATAGGGTTAGAAGTGTGGTTTAAGCCGGGCGTGGTGGTGCACGCTTGTAATCCCAGCATTCAGGAGGTTGAGACCGGAGGATCTGGGTTCGCGGCCAGCCTCAGCTACCTAGTGAGGCACTCCACAACTTAGTGAGACTCGGTTTCAAAATAAAGAATAAAAAATAGGGCTGGGGGTATAGCTCGGAGGTAGAATGCCCCTGAGTTCAATCCCTAGTACCGGAAAAAAAAAAAAAAAAAAAAGAAGTGTGGTTTGGAGGTAGAATGCCTCTGGGTTCAATCCCCAGCACCACACACACACACACACACACACACACACACAAGTAAAATTTGATCTTGTTCTAGAAAGGACAGTATAATACACATGTGCAAAGGAGAGAGCATTACAATTTGGAGAAAACATGAGAAAAAATTATATGAAAAGCTTGAAATCATATTGGTTCAGTTTACACAACTGAACTGTTTTGTATAGAAAAATAGCAGAACAATAGATTCACTTATCTTTCATTAGAATTTTTACTAAGTCACTTTTACCTCTCCAAACTTTGCTCTGATTTTTCTGCCTCTCATGAGGAATCTTGAGAATTTTCTGGCAGGTTTTTTTTTTTTTTTTTTTTTGGTTGCTAATTTGCCTTGACTTCAGTTACCCTATCCAATTTACAATCATTCCAGGAGACAGGTACTTGCAATATAGTATCAAAACACAGCAGTGACAGTAAGTGTAAGGTACAGGAGTGATGCAAAAAAGAATTCTTAGAAAAGGAACATTCAAATCTTAAAGGATGATATGTAAATATTCAGCAAGTAAACTACCATTAATTTGTATTTGCCACTAAACCTGTCCATATTTTAGGGACTTGCCTTATACCCACATTGTGCTCAACATTAGTAGATACAGAGATGGTCAGTGACATGCAAAGAATTCCAGTATCGTGACATAATTTTTATGATGGAGGTATATGCAAGGCATTGGTTAGAAAGGCTATACTAGGGAAAATTCTTTTAACTTGAAATTCAAAAGACTAGCAAGATTGTGGCATGTAGACTGGTAGAGAAGTGTCTTCTGAAGAAAAAAAAGGATACTTTTCCAGCTGATGGCTAAATTGGAGGAATACACCATCAGCCAAAAGAAACACACATCGTAATTAAATGAGGGCTACTTGTTAGGCAAAAAGACAGTAATTTCTGATTAGATATTTCACTTCAATAATGGCCATGTATATTTCCCATTCCCCAATATGTTTATCTTTGTGGAGTATTTTTAGCATAAAGCACATGAGAATTAGTCGAGGCAAAGAAGAAAGAATTCTCAACACGCTTAGAAATTTCTGTTATTGTTAGAGGTGTTTACTGGGATTGCTTGTTTGTTCTGTGTATATATATATAAAAAAAAAAAACTATACAAAATGTTAGCAAATTAAGCCAGGCGTGGTGGCGCACACTTGTAATCCCAGCATTTGGGAGGCTGAGACCGGAGGATCCGGGTTCGCAGCCAGCCTCAGCTACCTAGTGAGGCACTCTGCAACTTATTGAGACTCGGTTTCAAAATAAAGAATAAAAAATAGGGCTGGGGGTATAGCTCGGAGGTAGAATGCCCCTGAGTTCAATCCCCAGTACCGCAAAAAAAAAAAAAAAAAAAAAAAATGTTAGCAGATTAGAGAAAACTATCTTAAAAGAATTACTTTGGGAATTCTCAGGTGAACACTGTTATTTTATTGATGCAGTTCTCTACTTGTGTGCTAAATACTCAGCACAGCTTTAAGGTCTTGGATTCGAGATGTTCATTGCCCTTAAGATAAAAAAGAGAATAACTGTTACTGTAGCTGATGGGAATGCAGATCTGAAAAAATGGCTTGACAGTTTCGCAGAACGTTAAACATATACTTAATATATGACTCAACAACCCATTCCTAGGTATTACTCTAGAAAAATAAAGTCTCATAATCATAAACACACAAAAATGTACTAAATATTCAGAGAAGCTATGTTCATGACTACCAAAACTGGAAACAGCCCAAATGTCCACCAGTGTTGGATGAATAAACTGTTATATCTCTAAAATATCCTTATTATGTAGTTCCATCATGTGATTTATTTATATATATATATATATATCGCGTGTTTGTGTGTGTGTGTGGTACTGGGGATTGAGCCCAGGGACATTCTACCTCTGAACTATATTTAGCCCTATTTATGTTTTATTTTGAAACAGGCTCTCACTAAGCCATGGAGGGCCTCACGAAGTTGCTGAGGCTGGCATCAAAACTATCACAGGTTTTGTCTCAGCTTCCCAAGTACTGGGATTACAGGCATGAACCACCACACCTGGATTTTATTTTATTGTAGGTACTGTAAATGAACCCAGGGGCATTCTACCTCTGAGATATACCCCCAGCCCTTTAATTAAGTTTTTTAAAAAATTATTTTGAAACATGGTCTTGCTAAGTTGCTCAGTGTCTCGCTAAGTTGCTATGGCTAGCCTCAATCCTCCTGTCGCAGCCTTCTAGGTTCAGTGATTACAGGCATGCACCACAGCACCCAACTTGTTATTTTCTCTTAAGTAAAATATTTCTGTTGTTAAGGGATATCCAATAGATGAGGAGGGTTGGGGGAGGAGTTTTTCAAATATTTAATTCTGGCATTTTGTTTTTAAATAACATTTTCCCCTTTAAAAAAAAACATCGTTCATACTTTTACTGAATAATGTTTTCTCAAATTTTCATTACATCAGGTTTTTATGTCTTATGCATGTATGCCTGTTTGATCATACTACTTTAACAGGTATAGAGGATTTACCCTAAGGAAAAGATAGACTAGAGTAACTATAAAGAACAAAGAATACAACCAAGGGAATCTCTTCTCTGCAAATATTCCAAGTGTAACTGAGACAAAGAACATCTACTTTCTAATCCTGAACTCATTTATTCATATAAAGCAATAGAAATATTCAACTTTGCAACCAACCTATACTGTTTATGAACTTTCCTTCTATACAACTTTTTAATCAAATAATCAATTTTAATGTATAGCTGTGGGTATCTAATTACTATTTACTAGGAGACTGAAATATAGGATTTCACTTTGAAAGTCAGGACCAGCCAACCATGGAGAACAAACCATCATATGCTTGAGAGCCCTTTCACATTTACTTTTCAAAATGACATCCTTCTGACAAGAAAAGAAATATGTAACATACACCTTACCCTTCACTGTAGAAGGCCTACCCATTTCCCACTCATGTGCTTTCTCTTTAAGCACTGAACATAGTTTAGCTGATAAAATGCTTGCTTTGTATTTCAGTCCAAGAAGATTTCTTCCAGTGGCTGCCATGTGACAAATGCAGGCCAAGCTACACAGACTGACGGTTTCCACTCTCAGAGAGCTTGCCACTTACCACTAAAAATGAAAATTCACTTTCTGAAGCAGTTAGAGAAAAAATTGGTTCAAAATGGGGAGTTATCATTTGCATACAAATGGAATGGAAGGAAGTTTAAGAGTAAGAGGTGCCAGGTGTGGTGGTACACACCTCTTATCCCAGTATTTGGGAGGCCGAGACAGAAGGGACTGCAGGTTTGAAACCAACCTCAGCAAATTTAGCAAGACTCTTTCAAAATAAAAAGGGCAAGGGGTGTAGCCCAGAGGTAGAATGCCCTTGAGTTCAATTCCCAATACCAGAGAGAGGGGTCTGGGGAAGGAGAAGGAGATGCTGGGCATTGTGGTACTATGATAGTACTTGGGAGTCTTAGGAGAATTACAGGTTCAAAGCCAGCCTCAGCAACTTAGACATTGTTTCAAAATAAAGAATAGAGCTAGGGGTGTAGCTCAGAGGTAGAACATCCTTGGATTCAACCCCTAGTACCAGAAATAAAATAAGAGGTGCAAGTAGGCTAGCTAGAAGAATCTAAAGAGAGAGATGATCTGAATTAGGTCTTGGGTAAGTACTCTTGCCTGAAAGTAGCTCAGTCTCGTGAAAGATAGCCATAAGTTATAGTTAACAGCTTGCAATGCTGTACTGCCTAAATTCAAATCCTGGCTCTGCACCATGCAACTGTATAAACTTGAGAGAAATCACTTAATCTTTTTGTGCTTCAGTTATGTACTTCAATTGGTAGTTACTTGATAGGGTTGTTGTAAAGATTTAAATCATTTGACACATGTAAAGTGCTTAGACTGATACCTGACTTTTGGTAAATATTCGGGAAATATTTTTCATAATAATAATAATAATATAAACTGAATTGGACAAATGAATAGGAAGTAATCATTTGAATTGAGAAAGAAGGATGTCACAACAATTTGAAAATGAAATACAGCTTGGAGGTGTCAGATGACTTGGGACATGGGGGAAAGGAGAAGTAATTCAGTAAGGCAAAGAAAAGTTGTTCATAAAAGGAGAAATGAGGCTGAAAATGTGCATTAGGGCACATTTTTCTTATGGTACATCTATGTTCAGCTATAGAGTAGGAACCTTAAATAGAAGAGTGAAATGGTGAATATTTATCACTTATTTAAGCAGGAAATTGACATGATTGATATGTGATTTAGGAAACTAATTCTGATGGTTATGACATTTGCTCACACTATGTTCATATCTTTATAATAATGCTATTTTGTTATAATTTACCTGTCATTTGGATTGCTTTTTGACATACAGTACTTTTCAAAGTATAGTCCATTGACTACACTTCTATTAAAAATACAGATTTCTGGTGGACCTACTGAATCAGAAGTTCTGCTGGTGGGCTAGATTGTTCTTTTTCACAAGTTAACTATATAACAAGTGATTTCTTTATATCTTAAAATTTGAGAACCACTGGAAAGAACATAGTCAATAGAAACAGACAAACCTAAGTATAATTCAGTTCCTTACAAAGTTACACAGCCAATTCAAGTCTGTTTATCTACCTGTCAAGTGGAACTAATACCCTCTTATGGTATTGTGGGGATGAAAAGAAACAGCATATGTGAAATTACTAACCTTCCGGGAACAGTGGCGCACACCTATAATCCCAGTACTTGGGCAGCTGAGACAGAAGTGTCACGGGTTCGAAGCCAAACTCAGCACCTTAGGGAGACCCTGTTTCCAAGAGAAAAATAAAATAGGGCTGAAAGTGTAGCTTGGAAGTAGAATGGGTTCCATCCCCAGCACCAAACATACACACACACACACACACACACACACACACACACACGACTAACCCATAATTGGCCCTCGTACATATTGCCTTCCTAAGTTTATACGTCTGCCCTACAACTAGTGAGAAAACTGTCTACGCATTGTCTCCAATTTTTAACACAGGCCTAACATTGCATTAGGTATGCAGTAATTGTTTTATAAGTGTAGGTGAATGAGTAAATGCATAAATGAATTTAATGGGAGGGATTGGAAGATGGGAGACCTATGAGGAAGCAAGTACCACAGTTGGCAAAAGAAACATCAGGATCCCAACTGAGGCATCATGCTTGAGAAATGTCCAGGTTCCATCCTGGGTTACCGGGCAGATATGTAGGTTGCCTCTGGATTGGCTTAGCCTTAACATAAACTCTCGCAAGTTAGCCAGTTTCCTCTAAAGTTGACATTGAGATATCAAGCCGTCATTTGAAATCCTGCCACTAAAGAAATTAGCAAACCAGTCCTAAATCCAGCTTTTCAACTCACTACCACATACCACTTCTATCCAGATGAAAAAGAATCTTTTCTAAACATCTCCACCGGAAATTCCAAAGATATTCTAGCAAAGCAAAATGATCTCAGTTAGGATTTGGAAGTTACTTGCTACAGAAAGAATTCATCTTTCTGTTCTCACAGCTCTACAATGGACTATTTGAAATTTTTTCTGTTAAAACTATTGATAACTGGAGTTTAAAAAAAAAAAAAACATCTAGCAGGTAATCTCAATATTTGATACCATAAATAGTAACCTGAGAAAATATTGAGTATTAGTTTATTATAATCCTTACTTCACTGTTTTTGAGCACTAGGAATTCATTTAATGATTTTATAGACCAATCATTTTATGGGTATGTATCTCAGTGGTAGAGCATTTCTCTTGCATACATGAGGCCCTGGGTTCCATCCACAACACCAAAAACACTCGTGTGCACACATATACATATGCATATTGCAGATGCATGTAGAGCCAACTGCTCATTCGGCGTTCATTTTTTAAGAATTGACTGAGTGCCAAGCACTGCTTAGGACTAAGGATATAGAGATAAACAAGGCAAAATCTCACTTTGTTTAAAATCTAAAGAGAGAAATAGACATGTAAATAGATGGGGACAACTCTGCAGGATAACACAAGGCTGGAGGTAAATGTCTATTCCTTATTGTCTGTTCTATGGAGAGTCCACTGGAAACCAAATGAGCTAACATTTATTTGGTTTTCCTATTTAATTCATTCAACAAGTAGAAACAGATGATTCTTTGTACCCAAGAAAATAATTTCATGACTCCTCCCTATACTGATTTAAGGACTGTGTTTGCGCTATTTGGAAGGAAGAAAACTGAGGTGAAGAAACACAGTAAGTATGTAGGTTCAAGAGAAGTGAAGCAGAAAGCTCTAGATTAGGTACCAGGAGGCTGGCATTCTAACAAACTGTGTGACTCTGTGAAAATGACTTGCTCTTTCTGAGTCTCAGTTTTCTCATCTTTAGGAATAAAAGTTCATTCTTAGACAGCCTAGTTGTTGTGAGTGTACATGTGAAATCCTTTTGTAGAGGACTGGGTGTATAAATCAGTGGTTGAACCCTTGCGTTCACTCCTCAGCACCAGAAAAAAATGCTAAAATTAAAGGCTGATTATGGTGGCACATGCTTGTAATCCAGCCATTCAGGAGGCTGAGATAGGAGGAATGTCGTGAGGCCCTGTTTCAAATTTTAAAAGGAAGAGGACAGGGCTGGGCATATACTTAAGTGGTAAAGTGCTTGCCTAGCATGTGGGAGCCCCTGGGTTCAATCCCCAGTACTGAGAGGTGGGAGGAAAGGAAGAAAAGTGCTTTGTAAGCCGGGCATGGTGGCGCACGCTTGTAATCCCAGCATTTGGGAGGCTGAGACCAGGGGATCTGGGTTCGCTGCCAGCCTCAGCTACCTAGTGAGGCACTCTGCAACTTAGTGAGACCCTGTTTCAAAATAAAGAATAAAATAGGGCTGGGAGTATAGCTCGGAGGTAGAATGCCCCTAAGTTCAATCCCCAATACCTCAAAAAAAAAAAAAAAAAGTGCTTTGTAAATTTTAAAATATGAAATTTAAGGGATTAAAAGTCTTAAATAAAAATATTGATAGGATGATATTCAATAATAGTATTTTCCTTTGCAAATACTTATTAGTTATGGTAGATTTGATGAGATAAACAAGGAAATGAGTGCTTTTTACAGACTGTAAGCCACAGTGATTAATTAAGCCTAATGCCACAGTGATTAATTAAGCCTAAGTCTATGATAAGAATTCCTTCTTATCACAGAGATGAAGCCTTAGTAGTCACTCCTTATTCCATTAACAAAATGATAGCTCCTTTTAGTCTACAAACCCTTAATACAGTTCAGAGCACAGTTCCTCTAAGTGTTTTTTAATGTGATTTTCACAGCCTGACTACCCTAAAGCAGGGCAAACCTTGGGGCTTGCCCTGGGTCCTCATACAAAAATTCTCTTCCTCCATCTGCCCCCACTCCCTGGCCTTAGAATGAGATTACCAAAAGGCAGACTAAGCACCCTTGGCACCAGCAGAGTGGATTCACCAAATACACAAAGAGTAAAAATAAAAAGAGAGAGGGGCCGGGCGTGGTGGCGCACGCTTGTAATCCCAGCATTTGGGAGGCTGAGACCGGAGGATCCGGGTTCGCGGCCAACCTCAGCTACCTAGTGAGGCACTCCGCAACTTTGTGAGACTCGGTTTCAAAATAAAGAATAAAAAATAGGGCTGGGGGTATAGCTCGGAGGTAGAATGCCCCTGAGTTCAATCCCCAGTACCGCAAAAAAAAAAAAAAAAGAGAGAGGGCTTTTTGAAAGTTGGTATTTCAGAAAAGTCAAAGTAATCATTATGAGAAAAATCAAATTTTTGTCAGTCATATGTAACTTATTTACAGCTTAATATTACTTTTATTCTAAATTACAAGTGGTATATCATCTGTTTTCAGGACCTCCATTGTTCTTATCTTTGGTGCTTGGACACCATCAGAACACTGGCACATTGAGAGTGAGTTGGGGGGATGGGGGTGCAGCAGTTAGCCAGGGCACAGTGTGAGAAGCTGTTGAGACATGAGGCTCACGTTCATGGAATTACTCATGGGCCTTCCCCTGCTTCCCTTCTTCTACCACTGTCATTTTACCTACAGAAAATGACACTCTCAGTCAGGGGTGTTTTGCCCCAGGACTTCTGTAGGCAGTCCTTAGGAGAAATAGGACTGCCCTAAGATCACACATCTAGTTATTCAAAGGAAAAGGACTAATGTTACTGTGATTAGGATAACATTTATCACATGCATGTTACAGTCCTAGATACTGTGCTGATATATGTTTACCACTTCATCCCTCCAGTGATTCATCTAGGAGGTATTTTCCCCATTTTAGAGATGAAACTGATCAGTGTTGAAAGGGCACAAGGAATTTGCCTAAGGACACAGAATCTGAGTAGGAGATTCAAACCTACACCTAGAATTCAAACCAAATCTGCCTGTGCTTTAAGCCAGGACTTTTCCCCGGTGCTAATCTACCACCATGATGGAAGGATGACTAGAATCCAAGCAGTCTGACTAGAAGAAGAATGTCTCGCCTTCTTACACCATGAAGCTTAGGCCACCAGGAAGTATCTCTTTTGGATGCCAGTTTAACACATCTTTTTAAGCAGGACCCTTACTGTTTATACCCAGCCAGAAGATGAGAATATTTGTTTCCCTATTTCTGCTTCAGGGAGCTTTATTTTTGTTCAGTGCTTGGCTCTACAGCCATCAAAACAGCAGCTCATGGGGCCTCCCTCTGTAGCTATGATACTTGGTTTTAGGGATTTTGTTTTATTTTGTGGTGAAAATCATAACAGAAAGCTAACCATTGTCAATTGTAAAGTCAGTGACATTTTATACATTCATTATTAAATGAACACAGTTGTCACCTCTATCTAGCTCCAAAACATTGTCATCAGTCCCACAATCATAATATAGTTATTCCCTATTCCACCCCCCACAACCATCCCACACTTACACACAGTCCTTGGCAACCCAATTTGCTTTTCATCTCTATGGATTTACCTGTTTTAGGTATTTTATATAAATGGAATTATATAACTTTTCTGTATGACTTCTTTTGTTTAACATAATTTTTCAATGTTCATCCATGTTGTAGAATATACCAGTACTTCATCCTTTCTATGGCTGAATAATATTCCATTGTATGGACATTCACATTTTGTTTATGTACTTATTTATAGATGGACATTTGGATTGTTTCCTCTGTTTAGCTATTATGAATAATGATGTGATGAACATTCGTGTATGCATATCCATTCAGTCCAAATTTTCAGCTCTTTTGGATACCTAAAATGGAATTGTTAGGTCACATGGTAATTCTATATTTAACTTTTTGAGGAACCACCATACTGTATCCCAGAGTAGCTACACCATTTTACATCCATCCTGCAGTGCACAAGGGTTCCAATTTCTCTATGCCTTCACCAACACTTGTTATTTTATATTTTTTAATTATTTTATTTTTATTAATTGTCATCTTAACAATGGTGAGTTGTTATCTCACTGTGGTTTTGCTTTGCATTTCCTTATTGACTAATGATGATATGCACAATTTCTTATGTATTTGTTGGCTATTTTTATATATTTGGAAAAATGTCTGATACTTTGAAAATATCAGATATTATTTAAATACCCTGTTTTGTAAGATTATTAGAATTTCCTGTGACCTGAGAAATCTTCAAAAGTAAGATCTGAAATATCTGAACTCTAATTCTATCCCAATTAGATTGTAACTTGGAGAAAAAAGCCTTTTATCTCCCAAAAACTAAAGAAATTGAGGCAAATTCTAATGTCTTTTGGATACCTAATTAATTGGTTCACTTACAAATACTTTAATTACTGAAATCTCTGCTTCCTCTAAGTAAGTATACCAGTCAGGTACTTAGATAATATAATTATCAACTTGGCTTTGGGGCTGGGTTTTGAAAACTTGGCTTTGTATTATCAAATGCAAGAGTTGCTTTACTTTTTTATTTCTGATATCACTTAATCCATAAAATTCAGTGCTTCAGGGCTTACTTGTCATTTTAGTGACTTAGTCATCTAATCATCCTCCTGGTTCACTTTGGTCCATATTTGTTTAATACCTACTATGTGGCAGGCACCTGCCCAATAATTAGCATGAAAATATCCCTAAAAAGAAATGTATCACTTATGCAGATTATGTTACAAAGGGTAGTCCTGGAATAACCTGTCACCTTACACAAGAGGATAATTTTCCTTAATAGAGCTCTTTTCTCTTTCTCATTCTGGCCTGTGACCATTTCTCTCTAGGCTTTTAGCAGTCTTGTAAATCTCAGAATCCAAGATAGGAGTAATAGCAGTAATATCAACAAGAAGTCAAATAAGACCATTTAGCTTGCAAAAGCTGTTGACACTTTGAGAGCTCTCTTTCCCTTTCTTCTTATGTATGTGGACTCCCCACCCCTCTTCCTCAATATATAAGGGTTAAATAAAATGATAAGCCAGGTATGGTGGTGCATGCCTGTAATCTCAGTACTTGGGAAACTGAGACAGGAGGATCGCAGGTTTGAGGCCATCCTCAACAACTTAGTAAGACCCTATCTCAAAATAAAAAGGGCTGAGAATATACCTTAGAGATAGAATGCCCCTGAGTTCAATCCCCAGTAATAAATAAATAATAAATAAACATTAAAAGAGTGCCTGTCATCATTAAGTAAGTTTCACTCTTTGGCGATCTTATTCACTCTTTTAAGTGCTAGCTACTCACAGGTGCCGCCCCTGGCTTGGCGCATCCCTCTCCCTTCCTGCCAATGAGACCGACCTGTGCTCTTGCCTCCACACTCCCAGCCAGGTGACGTAGGCCCCCCAACCCCCGGGGTGTATGCTGGGGTGCCTAAGCTGGGGCTGGGGAGGGGGGGGGGCTCGTGACATTTCTGTGCAAATTTTATGTAAGCCACTGCTACCTAAGGCATTCAGAATGAATTTCACTAGATTTTGAGTTAGCATACTAAATAAACATCCTCTCCTACCATTTGCATTCTCACCTTTCTCCAGAACCTTGATCCTGGTCCCTGAAACTAGAACCCAAGTCAACCCCCTCCCCCCAGAGGCAAAGTGGATGGGTATGCAGTCCTGAGACACTATACTTAGGAAACTGAATTTTTTTATTTTTGTGAATGCAAATCATGGGAGGGACTAGAGGGCTATTGCTTGTGACTTTTAATTTTTTGTTTGTTTTTAAATGAGTGCTACCTTATTTTGTAATTGCGGCAACTTGGGAAATTGTACTTAACTGGACTCTGCCAGCTGTCGCCACCCTGGATGAATTTGATTGTACTCTTCCTCCTACCCCTCGATCTGTACTCTACTCTGTCTGGGGGAGGTGGGCCGCAGAATTTTTGGAGTTTGTCCTTTTGATATCCGAGCACTCCGGTTTTCTTCCCTGTAAAGGTTGGTTCAGCCACAAACCAATTCATTCCGCTGTTTCAATTTCAAAATTAAAGGAAACATATTGAAAAAAAAAAAAAAAAAAGAGTGCCTGTCATATAAAAGCATTCACTAAATGTTTATTATTATTATCTACGAAGTGTTGACCACATGTTAACTTATGCTGAAAATTCAGAGATTAATAAAACAGTTTTTCTGCCCTCCAAGTGCTCACAGTCTAATGAGATAAGTATATAAATATATATAATTATAATAATGCAATGTGAATAGTGCACAGATTTGCAACCATTCTACCCAGGGGCTACCTAAAGCTGACTCTTAGGATAAGGTCTGAAAGATAAGTGTGATTTTGCCCAAAGAAGATACAGAGTGTTCCAGACCAAGGCAGAGAAGGATGCAGAGTCTAGACTAGGTAGGGGCATTCTACCTTTGAGCTATACCCCCAGGCCTTTTATTATTTTTGTTTTGAAACAGGGTCTTACTAAGTTGCTGAGGCTGTCCTAGAACCTGCAATTCTCCTGTCTCTGCCTCCCAAGTATTGGAATTACAGGTGGTGCCTGACCTCATGGTTTTATTTTAGAAAGATAATTCTTTTACTGATACTGACTATGCATTCAATAATAGGAATTTAATAATAGCTGTATATAGCTACAAAGTCTTCATGAAAATAAAAAAAATCTTTTGTTCCTTTCCTTTAGGTAAAATGTAAATACTTTTTAAAGTAGGGACTGGTTTGACATCTTTCTCCTGGCCCAGTGCGTTGCTCCTAATAGGTGTTCAGCAGTCATTACCTGAAACTAAGCCAAGATACCAAGTGATTCAAAACAAATAGTTCTCTGCCTAAGCCTCCAAGTGGGAAATTTCTCCCCCACTTCCCCTGGATACCTAAACACCTGTCCATTCTTCTCTTGCATTCATATGTTTAATCAAATTATTTTTATCTGTGCTGTGAAATCCCTTTCAAGATTTTTAACTCATAATAAAATTTGTAATATGCTGCTAGTGAGACTTTTGACTTTAAATTTTTCACACCAATGTCAGAGCTAAGTTATAACTTCTCTTTTTTTGGGGGGGGGGGAGTAATGAACAAATTAGTTACTTTTTCCATTTGACCTTTTCTTTTCATAAAACTCTCCCTAGATTTTTATAAACTTTAAATCCCATTAGTTTTATTCCCTATTTACTGAAAGTTGAAAGTTTAAAACGCTAAATCCAACATTTATAATGATTTAAGGGATTAGCAAACTTTTTTTTTTAATGAACGGCCAGTAAATATTTTTGGCATTTGGGGGATATTTGCTTTTTGTCACAGCTACTCAACTGTGCCATTGTAGCATAAAAGTAGCCATAGATGATATGTAAATGAGTGGGGATGGCCATGTTCCAATAACACTTTATTTATAAAACCAGGCTACAGGCTAACTTTGGCCGTAAGATCATAATTTGCTGACGTGTAATTGAAAGTAAGCTTCCTCCTCCTGTCTTACCTGTTTTCAGAAAGGAATCCTGACTTGATAAGTGGCCACAGAAAGCACCCAGATGTTATCAGCGATTATTATATCATCTCTCTATTGTATACACACACACACCAAAAGTCTTCAGAGTATTTAGCCAGACTAACCATGTAATGGAGCTGCTATCTTGGAGAAGAAATATGTGTTTGACTGTTTATCTCTGCTACCTTTCTCAGAGTGTATGCTTTCAGTAGACATCCTGTGTGGGGAATTTACAGGTATATTTAGAAACCTATTGTAAGATCTCTGTTCAAAAGCAGAGGTCTTCTCTCCCAAATTCCTGCCTAATCCTAAACAACTAGGGCCCAGTTTAGTATTTAGCCACTCTACTGCACCAGTATGTATTAACTTTCTCCTTTTATGGCTTTCCTGAAAGTCAAAGTAACATCCCAACCAGGTGTGGTGGCACACGCTTGTAATCCCAGTACTTGGGAGGCTGAAACAGGAGGATTGCAGATTCTCAGCCAGCCTCAGCTACTTAGTGAGGCCCTCCACAACTTAGTGAGACCCTGTTTCATAATAAAGAATAAAAAATAGGGCTGAGGGTATAGTTCAGAGGTAGAATGCCCTGGGTTCAATCCCTAGTACCACAAAAAGGAAAAAGTAACATCCCAACCACTTTCCACCTAAGTGATATATTACTTTTAAACAAAGCTATCCTTACTTTCAGTGAGTTTCCCTGCTCAGCAGACTGCTATGGCCCTCTTAAGCAGTTCTCAAATTTTAATATGTGTAGGATAGGAATTGCCTGGAAATCTTATTAGAGTTCATAATCTGATTCAGTCAGTCAGGAATGAGACTCCAAAAGTCTACATTGCTGACAAGATCCAAATTGATTTCAATGCTACATGTCCTAGGAGTTACCATTTGAAATAATTCTTGGTTCTTACTCTTTTAATTCCTCTATACTGGAAAAGCAAAAAAAAATTATCTCAGTGAGTATTGCTTCATTCTCTGTATTCTCTCCTAGAATTCCTAGCAGATGCTTATTATACTCTGATTTTATCCTCTACAGCTCTTACTTTCTCTGTTATATTTTATTTATCTCTCTTACAATTTAATTTCTTCATATTAATTACATTTTATTAATTCTCGTTTATTCTGTGTTTAGACTGCTATTTAATTAATCCATTAATTTTTGCAGTATTAGTAATCATTTATTTTCTAAAACTGCATTGAAGTATAATTAATATACAATAAACTATATATATACAAAATATACAATTTGATAGGCTTTGACAAATACATATATCCATGAAGCCCTCATTACAATGAAAATAGTGAACTCTACATCACTCCCCATAGCTTCCTCATGCGTCTTTGTAATCCTTCCTGCGTCTGTCTGCCAACTCAAGTGTCATGAATCCATTGATCTGTCAGTATCAATTTGTTTGCATGCTCTATAATTTTTATAAAAGATTAAATCATGCTGTGTTAATGAGCTTTTCATCACTGTGACAAAATACCTGAGAAAAACAGTTCAAAGGAAGAAAGATTTATTTTGGTTCATGGTGCCATAATCATTCATGATCAGCTGGTTCCATTGTTTTGGCCTGAGACATGGCAGTATAGCATGGCAGAGGAGGCTGCGCACCTCACTGCTGCCAGGAAGCAGAGAGAGAGGAAGAGGCTAGAGATATGGAGGAACTACATCAATGCATGGAGTTTGAACATTATACTTTTGAATGAGAACTGCATCATAGGGAAAATAAGGGAAGAAATTTAAAATTTTCTAGAATCAAATGAAAATGGAGATACAACTTACCAAAATCTCTAGGACATTTTGAAGATGGTCTTAAGGGATAACTTGTAGCTGCCATTTATTTAAATCTTTAATTTCTCTCAGTAGTGTTTTATAATTTTAGTGTACAGAGATATCATTTAAATCTTTTGTCACATTTATTCCTAAGGAATTCTTATGTTTTATGCTCTTACAAATGGTATTTTTAAAGTTGTAGGTTCTGATCATTTGTTGGTAGTGTAAAGTAATATAGTTTCTTGTTGTCTATTTTATATCCTGCAAGCTTATTTAACTCACTTATTAATTGTAATAGCTTTTTAGCAGAATCCACAGAATTTTCCACATCTCTAATTATTCCACTTCAGTAAAGAGAATTCTACTTCTTAATTTCCACTCTGGATGCCTTTTATTTCTTTTTCTTATCAGATTTGAAAATCAATCAGTGAAATTCACCATACAATTATCTCAATAGATGCATAAAAGACAGTAGATAAAAACCAGTCTATTCCTGATTTTAAAAAGAAAACTTTTAGTAAAGTAGGAATAGAGCAATACTTCCTTAGTCTGATGAAAAAGATGTTAGCTGTAGGTTTTTTTACAGAAATTTGCATTAGTGTTTTGTGAGTTAACTGATGATTACTCATCTGACAGCCTCAGAAACATAGGCTTTAGAGTAGTGACAGATGATACTTAGGATAAGAAATATATTTAAATAAAAATTATCAGTCTAAAATATACTTAGAAACTTTGGAACTTGGTTCATAAGTGTTGAGCACTGAAAATTTCATTCACTCATCTAACAAATGTATTGGATGTTTGTCATATGATAGTACCCTAGGTGCTGCAGGGGATACAAAAACATATCAAACAGAGTCTTTTCTCTCTGGGAGCTTACAGCTCAGGTAGGAAGCAGTAAGACAAACAAATGAGGGCAGCACAGAGCAGTGTGAGGGCAGTGAAATTGTGTGCCATGAATGAAAGGCTCCAGTTGGCGCTAGCGCTTACTTCTGAGCAATCCACCTTCTCACTTTGGTGAGACAAGGAGTGGTTTAATACTAAGTAGTTTATACCATAGCCCAGGCAGCACCTAAGACCGGTTCCTGAATCTGCTCATCTACCTCTTCCACCTCCACACAGCCAATGTGTATTTCCACTTACTTTTATGTGTCCTCTCTGATTTAGCAAGGGAGCCTCCATAAAGACAGTATTTTAGCACACAAAAGTTCCAAGAGGCACATCTACAAGTTATGAGAACAAATGTATAGATTAAATGTTAACCACAACACCTGGGATTTTCTAAAAAAAATCTAATACATAGAATAATGTAAGGGAAACACATAAGCAGTTTTCTCTAATTCCCAGCATTAGAGGTGACCGTGAATAGGGTGTTTGGAGAGGCAAATATAAAATCTACAGTAAAAACAAGAAGAAATAATAACCATTCACAGGCAACTGCCAATACACAAGAACTATGACCATGGTAAATTTAGGAGATTTCATCCTGAGCCACATGCCTGAACCAGTTCTAATGTCAGGATGGTCAGTAAGGGCTGTGAGCAAGGGAAAGGGGGGCAGGCTACCAGGAAGCCTGGATTCAAATGTGAGCCCTGCCACTGATTTTACTAGGTGCCAATCAGTTAACTTCATCTGATTTGGTCGTTCATCTCTGAAATGGCTCCTTTGGACATGTAGATCCCCCTGTATTTCTAAAAGTATGTGAAAGGCAGGGAACATTTTTAGTGATAGAGTCTATGAAACCTGATATCTTTGAGATAGAGAGAGCAACATTACTTATGGAATAAAAGGAAAATAATGTGAAGCCTGAACACTTAACAACAGATCAGTAAACTTCACACACAATGATGAAGGGGTCCAAGCCGGATTATATGTCTTCCCCTACTAAGCAATAGCCTTTCTCTCTATCCCCCATGCTGATGTGATGCCTAACATTAAATGGATGCATAATGAATATTTGTGAGAGGGAAGGGGAAAGGACGGCAGGCAAGAAGGAAGTCAGATGGTCAGGAAGTCCTTACAACAGGTGCCACTTTCTGGGGCAGAGATCCTGTATTTAATGACCTTTCATATCTGCAACAGTCTATTTTAAAACAGAGCAGTTT
This sequence comes from Graphiurus murinus, assembly GCA_004027655.1. Lineage (NCBI taxonomy): Eukaryota > Metazoa > Chordata > Mammalia > Rodentia > Gliridae > Graphiurus > Graphiurus murinus. The sequence goes on from PVLC010001635.1 coordinate 77,792, forward strand.
ACTTAGAATGACTGTATTATAAACTGTGTTTGTGCTCAAATGACTTCCAGCTGTGATCGCTCGTCCTTTTGTTGTGTGTACTATAGTGTCATAATGGGCATTCCTGCCTAGCCAGTCAATTGTGTTGACTCAGATGAGACCACTTTATGGATAAGCTGTATCTTTTTTCCTCCTTAATTTCTGCTACAAACAATAAGTGTTTTGTGCTTGGGAAGATGATTCATTTAGTTAGCATATACTTGGGATGGGGGTGTGGCTCACTGGTGGAGCACATGCTTAGCATGTATGAGGTCCTGGGTTCAACCCCTAGCACTAAAAGATATAAGATAGATAGATAGATAGATAGATAGATAGATAGATAGATAGATGGGGCATATACTTATTAAACATCTACCAAAGCTAATCGTGTGTGGAATTCAGAGATGTGCTATATAGATGAGTTCTCTATTTGTGGAGTTTACAGTGTCATGGGAGAATCCTACATTAAATAAATTATAATAGATAATAAATTATTTGCAACTGTGATAAATGTATTAAAGGGAAAGCACAGAATGTTCTGAAAGGAACCTAAACTAATTTGAAAGGGGTGAGGTCATGAAAATAAGTTCAAATTAAGTTTTTAAACATCTTAAATATTTTTTTTATTTAAATATACAAAAGTGAGCCGGGCATGATGGCCCACACCTGTAATCCCAGTACTTGGGAGGCTGAAACAAGGGGATCCCAGGTTTGAGGCCATACTCAGCAACTTAGTGAGGCCCTCAGCAACTTAAGCAAGACTCTCACTCAGCAACTTAGTGAGACCCTGCTTCAAAATAAAAAGTAAAAGGGGCTGGGGGTATGGCTTGGAGGTCGAATGCCCCTGGCTTAATACCCAGTACCAAAAAGTAAATAAGATTACAAAATAAATATACAAAGGTAAAGTTACTCTCATAATTTGTTGATTAGATTCTATAGATATATAAATTTAGAAAGATACAATATCCACAGACACATAGGACCTTAGAAGTTCAATTTTTTTTTTATTATTATTTAAAAGATGTCTGAAAAGGGAGACATTATCTACCCAAGAACACGTAGCTTGCTACTGACAGGGCTAGTACTTGAACACAGGTTATGCTAATTTTCCCATTATCTCTCCTCAGTTACTTAAAAATAATTATTGAATATAGAGTGGCTACAGTCAAATGAATTATTAAGTGGCCACTCTGTATAAAGTTGCATTTGTAGTAGGGGAGTTTACAGAGTAATGAGTTAGGCAAATGTGAATACACACAGAGTCACACAAAATGTATCTAAATATGCAGCAGATACACACTAGAAACACATAAAATATGCCTAAATATGCAGTAAGTAGAATAAAGTAAAAGGTAGCCCATTGGAATTAATGAGAATATATTTAAAGAAAAATGCTTCTGTCTTTGTAAGTGCTAACTGCTAAGTATGTCTCCAAGAAGTTTTAAAACCTATTTGTTTTTATGTACATTATTTGATATGTGAATTATTCTGACTACTTTGCAGCCCGAGTGATCTCTCAGGTACATTAAACATGTTTCCTGATATTTTGTTCCCGACAAATGTAATTCCCCTAGTACACCTTCTTACACATAGCAGTTAATGTGCTATGTGAAATGTTGCTATTCATTCCAGAGCTTTTGGAATTGGTTGAATTATTGGAACTAGAGAAGAACAAAATCATGTCATTTGCAGGGAAATGGATAGAACTGGAAAACATTATGCTAAGTGAGATTAGTCAGTCACAAAAAGTAAAAAATCATATGCTCTCCCTAATATGCAGAAGCTAGGGAGACAGTGGGACATAAGAGGGACTCTAGACGAAGAAGGAGAAACCTTAGATGAGCAAAGAAAGTGACTTAACTGAAGGTGATGGGGTTTGGGGGTGGGGGGATACCCTAATGCACATGATGTACTTTCACAAACATATCAAAGTCAATCACTAAATTCAACTTGAGAAGGAGAAGGGGGAGGGAGTGGGGCGGGAATTGGGGAAGGGTTAAATGAGAAATGTGTGCATGTATGCCTTTACCAGGTTGTACCTAACAAAGATGTATGATTACAATGCACCAATTAAAAAAAAATGAAAACTTAAACCATAAAAAAAGAAAGAGTATTAGGCTTCAAGAAGATGGCCAGTCTTGAATCAGAGAGAGCACCTATGAGACTGCTGAGCATATTCTCAGTTTTGAGTAAACATAGATACGTGACTCAGGGAGATAAAAGTAAGCAAGTACAAGTTAAACCTTATGAAATTCTAGATTGTCTGTTTTTGTTCTTTTTTTTCTTTGTTACTGAGGGTTGAGCCCAGGTGCACATGCTAGGCAAGTGTTCTGATTTTCTACATCCCCAGCCACCCCTCACCCCTTTCTTTTAATTATTTTTAGTTTGAAACAGGGTCTTGCTGAGTTGCCCAGTCTGGCCTCGAACTTGTGATCCTCCTACCTAAGTCTCCTAAGTAGCTGGGATCACAGATGTATGCCACTATGCTTGGCAATTTCCAATTTTTTTGTTTTTTGTTTTGTATGTTTTTGGGGTATGTGTGTGTGTGTGTGTGTGTGTGTGTGTGTGTGTGTGTGTGTGTGTGTGTGGTATAGGAGATCAAACTCAGAGGCAGTCTACCTCTGAGCTAAACCCTCAGCCCTATTTTTTTTTTTTCTTTTTAAAATAGGGGCTTCCTAAGTTGCTGAGGTTGGCCTAGAACCTGTGATTGTCCTTCCTCAGCCTCCTGAGTACTGAGATTGCAGGCATGGGCCACCTCATGTGCTACAGATATTATTTCTACCTTCCGTTTAAGAAGACAGCTTTAGAGTTCAAGTAACGAACATACGGGCCACAAGGTCTGCAGCAGTAGAGCAAGGAGTCAGTCTTACTTTCACTGTGTAGCACGTTGCTCATCCCCTCTTACTGCTTGCTCATTCATATCCTGTATTCTTTAAAAGTTCCTTATTGTAATAAATTCATCAAGAAAAAGAAAAAAGGGTCGTCGTTTTTCCTTTTAAAAAATGTG
>PVLC010001635.1:80916-136484 GCA_004027655.1 Graphiurus murinus
CAGCATTCGGGAGGCTGAGACCGGAGGATCCGGGTTCGCGGCCAGCCTCAGCTACCTAGTGAGGCACTCCGCAACTTAGTGAGACTCGGTTTCAAAATAAAGAATAAAAAATGGGGCTGGGGGTATAGCTCGGAGGTAGAATGCCCCTGAGTTCAATCCCCAGTACCGCCAAAAAAAAAACCAAAAAAAAAAAAAAAAATGTGATAGAAACTCAGTTGAATCTTTTCCTTTCTCTTAAGGATGAACGTGAAGCCAGAGAAAATGTGAAGAGAGAGCAGGATGAGGCCTACCGCCTTTCACTTGAGGCGGACAGAGCAAAGGTATGGTGGTCAAGATGCTTCTGGAATATAGAACTCAATCCTAAAGAGTCTTTGATTACCAGAATACCAACCCTTTTATTACTTTGATCCCAAAAGTGGTTGGATTTGCAATGGGGAAAACTAGATTCAGTAAACAGATATAATTCTATCCGTTGTTCTTAAAACATGATTCATTTTGACAAAATAAAGTTTATCAGATTCATGAAAAATAACAATAAATTGAGCCTCATATCTCTTTTGTTTTTTAATTGGTCTGTGATAGAAGCCAGCAGCTGAGAACTGCTGATTTATTTAGTGCTTCTTTAGTACCTTCTATTATATTGGGCCTTGAAAAGAGTGGGAAATGAATAAGGCACAGTTTCTGCCCTCAAAGGAAGACCAATAATGTGGTAGAGTAGATTAAGTCAAAAACAGGGAGCTATAGTATAAGTTGAGGATCCTAAGTGTCATAGGAAAGCTCTACATTTTACTGGAGTTTGAATGAGCAAGAGTTCCAGGCTGGGTGAGGTGGCTCACACCTGTAATCCCAGTACTTAGGAAGCTGAGGATCATAGGTTCCAGGCCAGCCTCAGCAACATAGCAGAACCATTTCAACATAAAAAATTTTAAAAAGGACTGGAGATGTGACTTAGAGATAGAATGCCCTGGGTTCAATCCCCAGTACCAAAAAAAAAAAAAGTTCCAATAGAAAAATTTTCCCCACTTTTTTAGAGAACCAGGAAGTGGGAATGTCCTGAGGAGTGTTTCATAGAAGTAGTAGTATAAGTAAACTGGATGGGAGGAAGGGGGTAATATAAGCTAGCATCCAGAAAATGTGGGCGATGAATAGAAGCTGGTATGGCTAGAGCTTAAGATTTGGGAGACAGGAGAGATAGCAGAAAGGGCCTGAAAGAAAGGTCCTAAAGGATCTTGAATGTCATATTACCCAGAGCTGTCAAAGGGGTTTGGATAGGAACAGCATGATCAAAGAGCTCTACTTTGTTGTTGCTTTATTTCTGCTCTTGTTCCAGAGTGAAACATTGCTATTACCACAATGTACCTCTGGATAATATTGAATGACATCCTGGACTATAACTGGCTGCTTTTTCCTCTGTTGTTGTTGGTGGTGGTGGTATTGATGTTGTTGTTTGAGGTCAACAAGTATTTGTTCAATTTTTGCTCTCCTACCCATAGAGGGAAGCTCATGAGAGAGAGATGGCAGAACAGTTTCGTTTGGAGCAGATTCGCAAAGAGCAGGAAGAGGAACGTGAGGTGAGGCATTATTTTAAGAAAAATTATTCTAAAGCTGGATTGCATTTCTATTATGTCTGATACTGAGGCTGTTGTTTCTTACAACTGATTTCTTTCCACTTTTTTTGAGGCTTTGTATGAAAGAACTTACCTTTCTTGAAAGGAAGCATTCCCGATCCATTGTGTGGAACTCTTAGAAAACATGTTCATGAACTAGATTCATGGCTTTCTATTATCTTCAATTCTAGTCTTCCTTTGTTGCCTAACAGATACTTTGCATTCTTCCTGGATACTGTCTTACCCCAAGAATATAAAGACTATAGTTCTTGTCCCTTCCCAAACTTCACCTTACCCACTGAAAGGTATTATGAGTTACTTCTACAGCATCTTGCATTGGGCCCTTTAATGTGTTTTACTGATATTTTACCCCTGAGTTTATGTCTATATCAATATAGGAAACTTTATATCACTGATTTCTCAACCATGTTTTGAATACTTACTGTGTACCCTATAGTCTGTTAGAGGATGGTGGTTTAGACATGAGTTTTGCCCTCCAGTACATAATCACCTGATTTCATGGGCATACTGCCTCCCTTCTAACCGGAAATCCTAATCCATCTAATTACATTGAGAAACGAGAGTGGTTTTATTTTTATTATCTCTAATATTTCAAAATCTTTGGTAAAAATGAAATATTGAATAGTCCTATCTCCTTGGTCACAGGGAAATTCCTTAAGGGTTGGCCTCATTTTGCTATGTGGTAACTATTGGAGTGAAATCAGTAAAATGTATAAAGGTAGGTATGGTGAACTGGTTGCTTACTAAAGCTTATAGTATTTCAAATCATACCCCTCCCTCTCCTCTCCCAGCATTCCCTGCTCTCTCTTCATACAGCTCAACACTATGTGACAAACTATGTCTTTTCGTATATGTGCTTTTGTCTTTCTCCCCACTCTCTGCTCCATTTAAGCAGAAGTTTTTATCTGTTTTGTTCTCTACTATTTTACCATCATCTAGAACACAAGAAAGATGCTCAGTAAGAATTCATGGAATTAGGGCTGGCTATGTAGCTCAGGGTAGAGCACTTGCCTAGCATATGCAGATATATGGGTTCAATCCCCAGCACCCCCCAAAAAATTCATGGAATTAATAAATGTTAGCTTTAGCCTATTTGGCACTATAAACTGTAAACTATTGCTTGGTGTGTATTCATAAAATTCTAGAGGATAGTATGTATGCACAAACACACACACATATGTGTGTGTATATATGTATGTATAAGTAAATTAAGACAGTCTTTGTTTCTTATTGTAAGAGATTGGTATATGTGTATATTTTCTTTTCTTTTTAAAAATGAAATTGTGTAGGAACAGTCTTTTCAGGGTTTCAGTTTTCACTGCCTAATTTTACTTTCATGAACTGTCCCCAATTTCCCATTCCTTAGATGTGAGTGCCTTAAATATACAGATATTTTTTAATTTTAAAAAAGTCCAAGATTCGTTCATATTCTTATAGCAGATTTTCTTGTTTTGTCACAAGCCTAAAATAATGCAAATACAAAATTTATATTTGTTGAGCAAACCAAATTGAAGTTTAACAATGGTGTTTACTATGACTGCTGTTTGAGTGTAGGTAAATTTTATGTCATTATTTTACAACAGTGTTTGCATATATGAGGTTTTTCCTTTTAGCAAACTGGGCCACTGGTGCCTTATTGTTCTTTTTGCCAGTAAAAATGTCCTTTTTACTGGTAAAACTGTGAGGTACTCAGATATCAAGGTTGCTAACTTACCTAATATCCCATCATTGTTTTTCACATAGTGTAGGATAGCTGAGATCTATTTTCATTGGAGAGGGAGGGGAGCCCTAGAGACTGTGTACATTGAGAAGCAGATATTATCTACACAATGAATGGAGTAATGAGCTACTATTGTTTATTCTTCTGTAGTATAATTGGTTGAGTTCAGACAATAATGTAGCATCTGTTGTTATACTGTGCAGGGAAATGTCAAAATAGAAAGCAAGCAGACAGGTGGATTAAAGGGAGAACAGGAGGGGAAAACAGGAAATATTGAGTATTTAAATCAGATATAAAGGAATAGTGATAATACCAACAACTGACCCTTGTTGTTCCTAGTGTAACATACAACATGAAGATCCATACTTAGAATTTGTCACTAATCAAGTGTCAACCATGTGTATTTTGAAAATATTACTGTATTTTATAGGACTTTGTAAGGAAGAGGTTATTGGCCCTATTTCTTATATGTGGAAACTGAAGGTCATAAAGGCTGTGATTTGCCTAATGGCCAGCATTTGAACCTATGGCTGTCATACCCCCAAATCTGTTTTTAACCATAACGTATATAAAAAAATATATATATGCATTAAAAAGTTAATGAAGCTTGGTGCACTGGTGCATACCTGTAATCCCAGCTATTCAAAGGAGAGGAGGATCAGAAGTTGAAGGCCAGCCTGGGCAACTTAGCCAGATGCATCACAAGATAAAAAGGGCTGGGGATGGGACTCGGTGACAGTGTTTGTCTAGCATGTGCAAGACCTGGCTGGGGTCAGTCTCCCCAGCACCAAGAATGATTTTTTTTTTTTTTTAATGGAGACTGGAGTGAGGAAAAGGTTTTGAAAATAGTGGTAATTGTTGCACAACCTTGTAAAGGTATTTAATGCCAATGGGTTATGCAGTTAAAAATGGTTAAAATTATTTTTAAATTAATAGATAAACACACAAATGATAGAAATCTCTTAATGGTGAATCTAGAGAACCTCACTTAACCTATTTTTGCAATGAATACATATTACTTTTATAATCAGGAAAAATATTTAAATCTCAAGGATATGGTTTTAAAGAAAATACATGATTCCATTAATACTTTGGAAAATGTGTGTAACTCTAATCCAGAGATTTATCCCTCCAAAGAACTCAGTTTGCCCTTAAGGGACACATGTGGAACATTACTCTGAATTGTTGATGCTAGAAGCAGTCAAACCTCTGAGGAAGAAGAGTCAGGATGTGCACTTCTTGATTATTAGGAGTAGGGGCCATGAGATTCAGATTCTTTAAGGATTTATTGAACACCTGCTATGTACATCTCACCATACAAAGCACTTTTACATGCCTTATTTCAGGTAACATGTTTGCTTATTTCTTCTATTACCAAATGCATCTGTTTTATGCTATACTTGGGATAAGAAGTACAACATGCTCTCCTCTAACAAAGCTTGCAGGCCAGTGAGAAAGTCAGACATTAAACAAATATGCTATACTATCGTGAATGCTATAATAGACATGCTACAACTGACATTTAATTTTGATATACACATATTCATCCATGTCTGTGTATAGTATTGGGGGTTGAACCCAGGGGTATTATACCTCTGAGCTACACCTCCATCCCTATTTTTTATTTTGAAAGAGGGTCTTGCTAAGTTGCTGAGGCTAGCCCTAGAACCTGCAATCCTCCTGTCTCCGCCTCTCAAGTACCAGGATTACAGGTATGCACCACCACACCTGGACACATTCATCCATCTAGTTATAATTAATATATGACAGTATTAATATTTAATATTTGGAAAGACTCAGCTGAAATTTATTGTGACTCAAAATACCAATATTAGATAAATTTCCATTTGTATTATCAAACAAAAAAGGCAAAAGTGACCGGTTTAAGTTCCTATTCTTCTGATTTTTAAATTATATTTCTTAATCTTTCCATTTCTGCATCAATTTATCCATATAAAAAAATAGAATCTGGGTGTGGTGGCACATGCCTATAATCCCAGTACTTGGGAGGCTGAGGCATGAGGATCACAAGTTTAAGGCCAACCTCAGCAACTTAGTTAGACCCTGTTTTGAAATTAAAAAATTAAATTAAATTTAAAGAGAACATTCCCCTGGGTTCAATCTTAGCCTGAGCAGTTAGGCAAGAGAAGGGACTTAAGGGTATACAAAAAAATAAAAATAAAAAAAAAGAGTGTAGGGCTGTTCAGACAGTATAGTCTCTTCCAGGTCTGATATTCTGTGTACATCTTCTCTTCATTATAATAAAACAACCATACTAAAATCTGTTATGTTGTAGAAATTACACTGAAAACTTTACATATATCGTGTTTATATTTGTCATCTCCGTAACCCCCTCTTGAGGTCAGTGATATTACTTAGTACCTAATAAAGAAATAACTTCATAATAACCTAATAACCTATAATCCTAGTACTTCGAATGCTTTTTTAAATGCACTTCAATATTAGACCAACCAAATTACTTAAGTAATACAGAAATTAATGTCTTATACTCATGTCTAAGCAAATTTTTTTCTGTTTATAACATATTAGTATTATACAGTGCATGCATGCACACATAAATGATGTTTATTTATTTGGGGGCTTAAAATACAGTGATCTATTATTTCTTACAACTTCATGTGCATCAACAATTATCTCAATAAAATTTCAATTAACAATTCAGCATTGGGATGCAAGGTTAGTTCAGTATGCATAAGTCAATAAATAATATATCACAAAAATTTAACCAACAATGAAAATCAGCTAGGTACAAAATCAACTTCAAAAAAGCAATACCTTTTCTATACACCAACCAAATCCACTGAAAAAGAAATGGTCATACTAACAAAATGATCTATAGAGTCAGTGCAATTCCTATTAATATACCAATGTCATTCTTCACAGAGGTAGGGGGGGAAAAAATGGTCCTAAAGTTCATATGAAAGAACAAAAGACCCAGAATAGCCAAAGCAATCCCGAGCAATAAGAAGCAAGCAGGAGGTATTATAATAACTGATTTCAAATTATACTACAGAGCTATAGTAAAACAGCATGGTATTGGCACCAACACACACATATAGAGACAAATCCTTATTCTTATAGCCAGTTGATTTTTTGCAAAGGTGCCAAAAATATACATTGGAGAAGACAGCCTTTTCAACAAATGGTGTTGTGAAAACTGGATTTTTCTATGTAGAAGTATGAAATTAGACTATCCCTATCTCTCACTATATATAAAAGTCAACTCAAGATGAATCAAAGACCTAGAAATTACACCACAAACTTTGCAATTACTAAAAGAAAACATAGGACAAACTCTGTAACATATAGGCACTGGTAGAGACTCCTCAATAAGACTTCTAAAGCACAGGAAATAAAACCAAGAATTAATAAATGGAATGCCATCAAATTTAAAAGCTTCTGTACAGCAGAGGAAACAGAAGTCTAAAGAGAGAAAGCCTACAGAATAGGAGAAAATCTTTGCCGGCCACTCCTCTGATAGAGGACTAGTATCTAGAATATATAAAGAACTAAAAAAAAAAACTTAACAACAAAAAAACAAATAACCCAATTAAAAATGTGCTATTGAACTAAATAGATGCTTCTCAAAAGAAGAATTATAAATGGTCAATAAATATATGAGAAATATTCACATCCTTAGCAATCAGGGAAATGCAAATTAAAAACTACACTGAGATTCCATCTAACATATTAGAATGGCAGTCACCAAGAATATAAACCTTAACACATGTGGGCAAAGATTTGGGGAAGTAGGAACTCTCAGACATTGTTGGTGGGTTTGCAAATTAATATACCCAGGACAGAGATCAGTGTGGAGGTTCATCAAAAGTCTAGGAATAGGAGCTTAGGGTGGTGGTGCATGCTTGTAATCTCAGTACTTGGGAGGCTGAGACAGGAAGATCACAGGTTCACGGCCAGCCTCAATTACTTAGTGAGGCTTTCTGTAACTTAGTAAAGAATAAAAAATAGGGCTTGGGGTGTACCTTGGAGGTAGAATGTCCCTGAGTTCAATCCCCAGTACTGCAAAAAAAAAAAAAAAAAAAAGACTAAGAATTGAACCAGCACATACCAGCTATACTCTGTATCAGAAAACTATAGGGATACGTGTATATTCATGATTCTAGCAACATAATTCACAATAGCCATATTATGGAACCAACGTTGGTATCCGTCAGCAGTTAAATATAGATAAAGAAAATGTAGTATGTACACACAATGGAATCTTACTCAGCCATAAAGAAGAACAAAATACTGTTTATGACATGGGATCTTGCTCTGTTGCCCAGGGTGGTGTTGAACTCGGCTCAAGTGATCTTCCTGCCTCAGCCTCTGGAATAGCTGGGCTACAGGCACACGGCACCACACACAGCTTATTCTTTCATTATTAATAAAAATTTTAAGGCTATAAATTTCCTCTGAGTACTGCTTTAGATGAATCCCTAGATTCTTACATGAAGTGTTTCAACAATCATTGTTTTCTAGATATCCTGCATTTTTATTTTTGTTTTGTTTTGTTTTTTGAACTACGAGGGGTAGAACCCAAAGGACTTTTACCTCTGAGGTACACCACCAACCCTTTGGGGATTTTTGTTTTTGTTTTTTAAAAGAGTCTTGAAGAAAAAAAAAAAAAACCAGGGTCTTGCTAGGTTGCTACAAGTCTTGCTACCTTGCTGAAGCTGTCCTTGAACCTGGTATCAATCCTCCTTTCTTAGCCTCCCAAGTACTGGGATTACAGGCATGCACCACCATGCCCAGGGGTTTATACTTCCTTTTTGACCCAAGAGATATTTAAGAGAATGAAAATATTTTTCCCCAGCCAGAAGAATGGCACCAACTTTCAAAATTGCTGTTGAGATTTTAAAGAACTTAAGTCCCAATTTCACACACTCACATGTCTTTATTATGATAATTATAGATTAACTGGAAAGCATATATTTTTTCTATTAATGATACATTGGTAATACAGAAATGTGAAAGTAGCCAGAAACAGACTGTAACTGTGAAGCAAAGCATGCTTATACCAAGCTTACTTACTTGCCCAAGGAACTTTTCAAGTTGCTGGGGACCAATAAAAAGGATTTTGTGAATTCTGCTATAAATTCCATTGTGTGTCCTGTATCTCAGAGGCCTTCTGACCCACTTCCAATGAAATGCCATGAGTATGAAACAATGCAGTACTTTAGATTGAGAACTAGGAAATCTGGGTTCAAACCCAACTGGAACCATGAGATCTCTCAACAGTTTATCCTACCTGTGTGAATCAGTTTTCTCATGGATAAAGTGAGGGTTTAGCTTAAGTTCATCTCTAGGTCCAAAAATCTATCATTCTAAGACTTGTCCAGATGCCTTTAGCAAGTTAATGGCAAAGGTGGCACTAGGGTGCGGTCTCCTGCCTCCAGTAGCCCTGATAGTTGAATTTCTTTCCATGCCATTTTTTTTTTAAACTTTCATTGTGGCAGAATACGTATAACAGAAATTGGCCATTTTTAAGTGTATAATTCATCACTCCAAACAGAATCTTTCTATAAAATCTTGTCATTAATTTATTATTCAGTATTTTACACACTTAAGGCATTTCTAATTGGTAAATACATTTTCTCAAGTATAAGGGGGGGGGCTTAGTGAAATAGAACACTTGTGTGGCACACACAGAGCCCTGGGTTCAAGCCTCTGCCCTGAGAAAAAAAAAGTGTGTGTGTGTGTGTGTGTGTGTGTGCTCGCGCGCGCGCGCGTACATGCATGATGAATCCTTGTAATGGCCTTAATTTGTACCTATGAAAGAAAGCAATTGGCTATTTGATACCTATTTCCTCAATCATAAATATATGAGCCCTTCAGTTTAAAAAAAAATCCTAATTTTTAACCTAGTTACCTATTGATTTAATAATATGTATCCTTGAGGTGGAATTTGTTTTAATGAATTGTCTATTGAGTTAATATTAAGAAAATTAAAAACACATAATTCTATCATTCTAGCATTGGGCGTGCTTCATCAATGGAGCAGTGACTTTTTAAAAGAAATTTGATATGTAGTTTATTTATTTATTTTATAATAATTGGTGCATGTAATCATATATCTTTGTTAGGTACAAGCTGATAAAGGCATACATGCACACATTTATCATTATGAGTTCTTAGAAGCAGCTACTCCCCACAATCCCATTTGTGTCCAGTTTTAACACCTGGTTTTTGCCCTACCTAGGCCATCAGATTGTCCTTAGAGCAAGCCCTGCCTCCAGAGCCAAAGGAAGAAAACGCTGAGCCTGTGAGCAAACTGCGGATCCGCACCCCCAGCGGCGAGTTCCTGGAACGCCGTTTCCTGGCCAGCAACAAGCTCCAGATCGTTTTCGATTTTGTAGCTTCCAAAGGATTTCCATGGGATGAGTTCAAGTTACTGAGCACCTTTCCTAGGAGAGATGTAAGTTCCCAGACCTGTCTCAAGAAATACATTCACATGGGGATAGCCCACCATTGGGGCCAGAAATGGAGTTCAAAAAAGGTGGAATGGTGCAGGCTACTGTAAATCACTCTGAGTCCTTCTTTGTTCTGTGCATCATTCTCTTCTCAGCTTTTAGAGAAGGTAAGACTTCCCAGACCAGCAGGCATATGCTCAGGAACCTGTTAAAAACTTAGGTACCAGATCTTTCTTCCTTCTTTCTGTCTGGCTGTTTAACCTATTCCAGGATTCAGATAAGCTTTCCTGAGTTCTCATCTTTTTATACCTCACAGTATATCTGAGAATTGTGTTCTTAACAGCTTTATAGTTAGATCAGGCTCAACAACTACAGGTTTACTAAGAATGAGTTATGCTAAACAGAAGATATTTTATGATTTGATATCTTACTGGACTGGGAAGTCAGTGATGGTGACCTGTATTCACTGTGTATTGTATTAGATAATTTTTCATAGTATTCTGGGGCAAAGTAGAGATGTAGATCTACCATTAGATAGGTAGATGGCTGAGTAAATGGTCACGTTCAGAAAATGTTGACTGCTGTCTCCCTGGAGAAAACCAAGAGTCTCTGTTTAATCCTTTACCTAACATATTTATTGGCAACCTAAATGAAGGCTTCATCACATTTATGGATTATGAAAAATGAAATTCAAGAAAACTTTATAAATATTGAAGTTATAAACAAAATGAAGCTGCCAAAATTTTACAGAAATATGTAAAGACTTATTTCTTTAGAAAAATTTAGAGTTGAATTCATTGAATACATTAATAACATACCGTGGCTGCCAACAAAAAAGCTAGCTATATTTTTAGAGGTATAAGCACAAAAAGGGGATACCTGAATGGTCCTATTCAATTCTGCACTTAGATAAACTACTTCTGAAAGTCCATAGGCTTCATGCTGAAACAGGAAGCTTATTGGAAGAGGAGCAGCTAGAGCAGGCCTGCGAGGAAGGAGAGGGAGCTATAAATCATGTCCTCTGAGAAATACATCCTTTAGAGAAGCAAAGACACGGGAGACATGATTGTTGTCTTCAACTATTGAAGTCTTCCCATGTGAAAAAGGAAGTTGACTTTGTGAGACTCCAGGGCAGACCTGGGACAAGTGAGTTAAACATTACAGAGGCAAGTTTGGCCTCCTGTAAGAAAGGAATACCTTGTGTTGAGAAGTAGTAATATTCTTATCTTGAAAAATAACAGACACTACTCTTTTCACATATATAATATATATATATATGTATATGTGTGTGTGTGTGTGTGTGTGTGTGTGTGTATATATGGAGAGGGATCCATTCCTAGTGTTCCTGCCTTTTTTTTATACTGGGGATTGAACCCAGGGCATTCTACCTTCAAGCTATATCCTCCAGCCCTTTTTTATTTTTTTTAATCTTGAAACAGGATCTCACTAAGTTGCTGAGGGTCTTGCTAAATTTCTGAGGCTGTCCTTGTACCTGCAATCCTCCTGTCTCAGCCTCCAAGTACTGGGATTACAGGCGTGCACCATCGCTCCCAGCTGTGTTCTAGTAGTCCATGATTTCACTATCATCTAAGTCTTGCAACCTAGATTTCATCATTTCATCTACCTTTTTTTTTTTGCGGTACTGGGGATTGAACTCAGGGGCATTCTACCTCCAAGCTACAGCCCCAGCCCCATTTTTTTTTTTTTTTTTTTTTTTTTTTTTTTTGCAGTACTGGGGGTTGAACTCAGGGGCATTCTACCTCCGAGCTATACCCCTAGCCCTATTTTTTATTCTTTATTTTGAAACCGAGTCTCACTAAGTTGCGGAGTGCCTCACTAGGTAGCTGAGGCTGGCCACGAACCAGATCCTCTGGTCTCAGCCTCCCGAATGTGGGATTACAAGCATGCGCCACCACGCCCGGCTCCCATTTTTATTCTTTATTTGAAATAGGGTCTCACTAAGTTGTGGAGTGCCTCACTAGGTAGCTGAGGCTGGCCTCGAATCCGGATCCTCCGGTCTCACCTCCCAAATGCTGGGATTACAAGCGTGCGTCACCACGCCCGGCTAGATTTCATCTAATATACCAAAACCAAGAATTTGCATAAGGCTTGACCAAGTCCCTCACATAGGCTGTCAAATTTGCAGTGGTATTTTTAGCTCCACCACCTAGCCACAGATCCCCTCTGGGTGAGAGGAAGATTCTGCTACTTAAGTCTAAGCCCAGGAAACTATGGTGGACTCCAAGTGGTTGGTCCTGTCACTACCCCCACCTACTGCTCCCAGATCTTTTCCTTTATTCATAATATAAAGCACACAGACAGGCACAAGAGAACACATGCCTGCACAGCTCTCATCACAGAGCTAAGTAAGAAACTGCCTTAACCCAGTCGGTCCCAAGTTTTCAATTCTGGGAATATTGACACAGGTACATTAAAATATGCTGGAAATCATAATCTAAAGCTTGTATATATTATTTATATTAATCAATATTATAATATAATCTATGATGGTATTGTATACCAGACACTATATTACATTTTTATAGGTGCTTCACATCTGAGACAATAGGACAAAATGAATTAAATTCTGTCCCTGAAGTTGAATTCTAAATGTGTGAATGTTCACACATTTAGAAGAGCCAAGAGCCACTACCAAAGGGCTCAAGATCAACCTGGTTCTCATACTTTATATTCAGGGATGAATATCTCACCCTGGAGAACTTACAGAACTTAAGACAGGATGAATCCTTCCCAGTACTTGGTTTTAAGTCACTCCCCTTTTGGGCTTCATCTGTACAAGGAAAATACCAGAAGAAATTAAGTCTTAAGGACCTCCCTGGCCTTTAAAATAAAACTTTTTTTTTTTTGTACTAGGGATTGAACCCAGGGGTATTCTACCACTAAGGTACACCCCAAGCCCTTTCTACTTTTTAATTTTGAAACAGGGTCTTGCTAAATGGCCAGGGAAGGTCTTGAACTTGTTATCCTTCTGTCTCAGCCTCCTAAGTACTGGGATTACAGGCACTGCACCCAGTCAACTTACTTTTTAAACCTGATTATTGACGGGCTGGAGAGAGGTCTTTTTTTAATGATAGATTTTTATCTTCAGTAGTAACAACCTCTTTTTACATGGTAAAGATGAAGACTGAAATGTTTCTCTAAAAAGAAGCAGGGGAACTAACATGAAGTGCAGGGGTTTGGGGCCTGGTACCTGCCTGCCTTGAGCTCTGCTGACCTAGTTTTCAGCCCTTTCACTGCAGACCACTGTGTCAGTATGGGCTGACATAAATGCAGAGCCCACTACTTAGTGTTGGAGAAAAACTGATCCTGATCTAACTCTCCATCACTTACCCTTTGTTTTACACTGTTGAAGAAAACTATTCAATCTGGTTAACAGTCTCCTCTTGCGATGTCCCTTTATAGCCTGACTCCCATTTTTGCCTCCATCCCCATTCCAAGGCCAGTTTAGATCAAATTTGGCCCAGTTCCTCAGAGAAAAAGACAAACCAGAGGGGTTGTTTACTCCTATAGGAGAAATGAGGAGCTTCCCAGAACCCATCACAGATCCATTATCTGGTCCTTGGTCAACCTGAAATTATGTGCTGCAGAGCGATTTTTCTAAAATCTTGCTGCAATAATTTTCCCTCTTGCTTAAAAGTCCTTTAGTAGCCCAAACTACCCTAATATAAGTACAGACCCCTTAGAAAGGTTTTGAAAGCTCTTGACAGTCTGACCTATTCCTACCTTCCTGTCTTATGTCCCATCCCTTATTACTTATTCCCATCTGCAGGAGATAGGGGATTGCTCACTGTTTGCTGAAGACACTGCAGTTCTCATACCTCTGTGCTCCTGTATATTCTATTCTCTCCTTTCTGAATATCCACTCTTCCCACTGTCCCTGGCCTGTTTGAACTATTTTTTAATGCCTCACTCAAATGTCAACCTCCCTGTGAAGCCCTCCTTCTTCTCCCAAGTTCCCCACCAATCAATGTACTACTATAGTTTCTACATTCATCTCTCAGTACTTGTCCTGTTGCTCTATAATGATTTACAGAGGCAGTCCATATCATGTTCAAATCTATCTCCCCTACAAGATCCCACCATAATGCCTCATATATAAGCCCATGGTAACTGTTGTTGAATGTTAATGAACTCAGGCCCCCCCCTAAATCTCTAAACCCATAGCAAACAAGAGAGGCTGTTTCAAATCATAACAGAGGCCCTAGGCCCACCCAGATTCCAATCCTAAACCCAGAAAGCCCACCCAGTACTCTTTAGGCCTCCCAGAGCCTGAGGTGGGGTAAGAGTTAATGGCCCTTCATCCTTCTCTGAATGCTCTTTCAAGTCAAGTTACTAGTGTTTTTGCAAAGCTATTCTGTAACAGCCATCTGTGTCTGCAAGGATTAGGATCTAATTTGTAAAAGTCATCTTAAATTACAGCCAAACTAAAGACTGTTAAAAAGCACATCTTAAGACCTTGTCTCTTTAATAACAAACACTATAAGACTTAACTCTAGGAGTCTTATTGTGTCTTCAGCCTTTTCTCCCCCAAGAAGAGGCTGGTTTCTCACCAACAGACTTATTAAATGTTCTCCTGTACCTCCTCCTCCCCCCAAACAAAACAATACTTCATGTTAAGATTTCCCAGCTGTCCCAACTATTTACTAAATGTCTGCTGGGTATTATACTTCCCTGAATTGAGCACTATAGGATAATCAGAATAGCAGCAGGCATAGGCCTTCCCCAGAAAAGCGGGTTGTCAAGTTGCTAGGAACATTGGATTATTTATTTTGGAGTAGGTTTTTTGTTATTCTTGTTTGTTTGTTTGCTTGTTTCCATTTTGTTATTAACAGTTACCAAGAGAAGTAGTATTTACTTCCAGAGCTTAGATCTTTAAGATCTACCCTTGCTCATGTTAGAACCATGCAAACATCAGTGGTCCATTTGCCTTATGTTAAACTAGTTCCTACTCTTCCCCAAAATCTGCTCTTCCCTAGTTTTCTCTGTCTCACCAAATGGGATTTTATTCTTTTTGTTCAGGCCAAAAACCTTAGGCTCATCCTTGACTACTCTTTCTCTCATTTCTCCATTCAGTTCATAAGCAAAACGTGTTGGGTTTACCTTCAAAATATATCTAGCATCTACTTCTCATTGCTTGTCCACCTAAACCCCAGCCAAAGCCTCTATAATCTCTTGTCCAGATCATTGTAATAGGTTCTAACCGGCCTCTCTGCCTTTGCCCAATTTGTGGGTAAGACAAGCCATGCCACTTTTCAAACCCCTGTGATGGCTCCCCAGCCAGGTTAGAGTGAAAGGCCTTTGATCTAACTTGAATTAATCTCCCCTCTCTCATGGAGGCTTTTCTGGCTGTCCTGGCATCCTTGTTATTTGTGAAACACCATGAGACATGTTCTTTCTTCAGGATCTTGCACTTGTACTTTGTTCTTCTGAAATAGTCTTCCTCTAGATATCCTTATTGCTTAGGCCCTTACTTCCTTCAGGTCTCCACTCACACATTGCCTTGTCATTGAGGCCTTTTCTGAGCAACACATATAAATGATTTTCCTTCCCTCCCCTCTGTACCTCTATCTTTCCCACCTGCAGACTGCCAGCCCCTGTACCTCTTGCCCTGTTTTCTCCTCCATTGAACTGATCACCATCTGAATATTTAATTCTTCATTATCTCCTTCCTACTTGAAAGCTTTTTGAGGATAAAACTTTCTTTGTTTACTACTATATTCCTGACACCTAGGAGAGTACCAGGAATCTAATCAATGCTCAGTAAATATCTGTTCCATGAATTAATGAATTAGTTATGCAAATGAAGAAACAGCCTTAAAGTAATAATTATTCTCTCTACCATTTATTGAGTTCAATCTCTTCTCAGGCAATTGTGCTAGGTACTTTATAGGTATCATTTACTTGAATTCTTACAACAACCCTATGAGATGGGTTTTAGCCTTACTTTATAGTTAAGAAATCAAAAGCTCAAGGAAGCAGGTTCCAAATCTAAAATTTATTATACAGGCATATAATATTCCCATTTTATAGATAGGGAAACTGAAGCTATTCATTAAGTATTACACCCAGGATCACATAGCCAGGAAGTAGCAGAGCTGGAAATGAACCATGAAGTTGCTAGTCCTCTCTGTTATATCTCATTAGCAACCTAGAGTGATGAATTAACATGGAGAAAGACTGAAGCCAGAAGACTAGTCAAGGATGTCTTTTTTTTTTTTTTTTTGCAGTACTGGGGATGGAACCTGGGGGCATTCTACCTCTGAGCTACAGCCCAAGCCCTATTTTTTATTCTTTATTTTGAAACAAGTCTCACTAAGTTGCGGAGGGCTTCACTAAGCAGCTGAGGCTGGCTGCGAACCCGGATCCTCCAGTCTCAGCCTCCCAAATGCTGGGATTACAAGCGTGCACCACCATGCCCAGCAAGGATGTCTTTACAACAAGATGATGTCTTTAAAACACCATGATTAAGATGCATTCAGGCAGAGGAAATGGTTGTGTGTATAGGCTATTTTGATAAATGGTTCCATAGCTTTTCCTGTCCTCTCTACCCTTGGAGTCCGATAGATCTTTGCTCTAATGCTGGCACTTCCACCAGTTTGCCTAGTTACATTAAGTACATCATTTCTCCTTTTTTTGTTTTAGTTACTTCATCTTTCAAATAAGGATGGTGTTGTGTGCCCACACAGATATATTGCAGTGATAAGATCAAAAGTGATAATGAAAACACTTGGTAAATGGCAGAGGGCCATGCCTTTCGAGTTGATAATGCTCAGCTGCTTTGATCCATCTCCAGCAAGTCACTAGTTTTGACCTATCTCTAGACTTAAAAAAATAAATTTTTAGACACATTCTTCATTCTTAATATGAGGGTGACTTGCACTTTGTCACTTGCATTATAATAGACCCTTTCTTGGGGGGAAAAAAAAAAAGCCCACAATCATGGTTCCCTTAGTGCAAAGAAAATGTGTTCTGAGCCTTGGCAGTTATACAGGAGATATTGGGGGGCCTTGAGCAAATCACATAACCTCTCTAAGCAGATTCTTTCACCTCAGAAGGCAGATTATACTAGCCACCAATGAGATGGTTGTAAGAATTAACTGAGGTAATGTAAGGGCACAGATATGACACAGGCTAGACACTCAAGACCTCTGAGGCTGTAGACCTTGTGCCAGGAAGGAATAGTGCAGCTCACACTGGACCTGCCCCTGGGCAGTGTGCTGTGTGAGGAGGAAACCACGCCATCTCCCATGAGTCCTGCTTCCCTGTAAGGAAGGGCCCATATTCTCTCCAGTCTCCATAAATTCTCCACAAAGCAAAATCCTCTCAGCTGGTGTTGCATGGAAATGCAACCAAACCCCAGAGAGGTTTTCAGCTCAATGTGTTGCTACAATGTTCTGCTTAATTTTAAGACAAATTGTGTCTGAAACTTTCAAAAGGGATAGATCTCTGAAATTTTTATGGCTGATTTGGTGATCTCTTTGTTTCTTGCAACCTTTTCCGGCTTTCACTCAGGCGAGATTTAACATTATTGATGCCCTACTCTGTGCCAGTCCCTTTATATACACTGTAGAAAGTATTCTTTTATTTAATCTTATACAAACTCTAAAACACACATAGTACCCCCATTTTACAGGTAAGACAAGAAGACCTGAGAGGTGTTAGTTAATGTTTCTAGCATCACATACGGAGTAACTGACGAAATCGGGATTCCAACCTTCAAAACCTATGCTCTTTATCCTAAAAAGAAAGCTTTCTATATAGTGTATTGGGAGTCCTCACAACTACCTCCAGGTCCAAGGATTTCCTAGGAAGCCTCTTAGGATTTGGCATGTAATTATACTCATGGCTATGATTTATTATAGTAAAAGGATGCAGAGCAAAATCAGCAAAGTGAAAAGGCATATGGGGCAAAGCCTAGCAGAAACCAGATATAGCCTTCCAAGGGTCATCTCCTACGGGATTCCTAGAGGACTTACAGCTTAATTCCTCCAGCAGCAATTTGAGACAACACGTACAAAGTATTGCCAATCAAAGAAGCTTATAGGGACTCTGTGCTTGGGGGTTTAATTGGGGACTGACCATATAGGTATCCTCTACTGATACATACCAAAAAGCTAGACTCCCAGAAGGAAAGCAAGTGTTCAGCTTAAACTATACTGTTTGCACAAATAATTTAGACATAATGAATTGCTTTATCAGTTCTGGAAATAGGGAGCCTTTCTGAAACCCAGGTTCCCATATACCAGCCAGAATCAACTTTGTAGGCAGGCCTTTCTAAGAATAGGCAGTCAGATCTGTTGTATTAACCAGCATCTGCTAGGCTACCCCCTTGGCCAAGACATCTTTATAGAAAGAAAAATTAGTAGTAGTGGTATCCTACATTCAGAGTGAGAACAACCTACAGTATTGGTCTCAGTTACAGTTTTATGGATCCTGGACTCAGCCAGTTAAAACAAATCTCATTAAGCATTAAGGTGTAGCTAGAAAGCCTTCCTTAAGTTTCTGTATTAACTTTTTCTTTTCCTTTTTTTTTCCCCCTTGGCACTGGAGATTTAACCCAGGGGCAGTCTAACCTCCAAGCTATACCCTCAGCCCTTTTTATTTTTTTACTTTGAAACAGGATCTTGCTAAGTTACTGAGAGCCTTGCTAAGTTACCAAGGCTGGCTTCAAACCTGCAATCCTCTTGTCTGAGTCACCCAAGTACTGGATAATCAATTTTTTAAGACTAGGCCCAAGGCATCAATTCAGTTATAACACAATTCTGACTAAATTGAAGCTAACCTAAATATCTTACAGGACTGAGGCAGTGTCATGATGTAGTCAGGATACACATTAGAAGTACCTTCCCAGCCAGGTGTGGTGATGCACACCTGTATTCCCAGTACTTGGGAGGCTGAGACAGAAGGATGGCAGGTTTGAGGCCAGCCTCAGCAATTTAGCAAGACCCTATTTCAAAGTAAAAAGGGCTGGGGTTGTAGCTCAAAGATAGAATGCCCCAGAAAAGGGAAGAAGTACAATCCCAGAGGGTACACATAGTACCTCTGCACCCTGAGAAGGACATGTATTAGTCAGGCAATACAAGTCAACAGGGCCGCCAGAGTGACCTCCCACTGTAAGAATCTCAGTCAGTTCAAATGGTTTTAGTTTAGCTTTTGGTTTCAGAGGGACTGCCTAACACAGTCAATTCCAAAACAGTTTTTCTGAGTGTGGATGACATTTGGTGGTATTCTGCATGGAAGATTTAGGAGCTGGTGCCAGCCCCCTGCTATCTCCTAGTCACCACTGTCATGTGTGATTGTAGACCCAGCAGTCAGTTTGAATTGAAAGCCCTCACAGCAGCTTGGATAGGCAGCCTGGGAAGTTTTCCTTCAGGAAGAAGGGGAAGTTTCCAGGAACAGTTCCGAAAGCAAAGATCATTAATGCTCCCATCCTCCCTGGCACCTCCTTTGATGCCAGGGCTTTGTTTTGTTTCCTCCTTTCCCTTATTACAAAATCAGTGTGTCCCATTTAGCAATTATAGCTACATTTTTAAAAAATCATCTCATGTGGACCTTTCCTCTGGAAGGATTGTATGTACATGTGGGACAAAAGCATTTCTGTAGAAAATCATTTTGTGTAACTTAACCAAAGAAACGCATCATCATGTTCAAGAATGGGTCAGGACAAAATTCTGAATTATAAAATATTTTCAAAATGAATTTACATAACCTCATACCTTCATCTTACTCGTTTGTCCATTGAGCAGCCTGAAAAAGATCAGTGTCTTTGAGAACAGCTTCATGCGCTAAGGTATGTGTACAGGAAGGTACAGGAAAGAAGGTGAAGGAAGTAGAGTCAAGCTGTTTATTAATACACTGTTACAAAATAGCTCATCTGGGAAGTTGAACACAAGTCAGCAGCAGCTAGACATCCCTCAAAGGGCTCCCAGAGTTGATCTGTCAGGACTGGGAAGAGGTCACGCTCCTTGTAATGTGTCCTCCTACAACTTGCAGCTTTTGGCAGGAATCTTATGTCAGGGATTCGGGCAGCCTTGCATCTAATATTTAATGTTAAAGCCGCACTAGGGACATCCTTGCCAGGGGATGGGGGCGTGCTATGGCTGGATGTTGCAACTGAACTGCTATTCTCCCTTTTCCTTCCCCTCTGGCTTATCTAAAACTGTGTTCAGCTCTGGGAACTGATTTAACTTCTTTTTTTTTTTTTTTTTTTTTTTTCTTCCACTTGGAGGAGAAAACAATGCAAACTTTTAACATTTTTGGCCTACCCAGAGCTCACCTTTGGAATTTTGGGCCCTATCACCTGATACCTGAAAGAGAAGAAAAGCCAAAGGCATCACCAAATTGTCCCCCCCCCCCTTACTTTAAAGCAGCCATGAAATCCAGCAAGCCAGCTCTCCTGGAGTCAGATATATCATTAAAACTCCATGAGTAACTTTTACCTCTCCAAACAGATGTGACTCACGCACTATTTTATACATGGATGGATGAGTCTCGGGCACCAAAGAATCATTACACCTCTTCCTTTCCTTCCCAAAACAATGCTCTCACCATATTTCAGGGAGTCAGGATCAGTTTGTTGAATCACACTTTTGAAATCATTTCTGATTGGGAATCTCTGAGACCACTCCAGGGATCAGTTTTCCCTAGCAAAACTCAAAGGACTAAGGATATAGTCATACTGGTGGCTGTGACGCTCGAACAAAAGGATACAAAGCCAGCCAAGGGCCAGCCTTGTAGGCAAGCCTTTCAAAGAACAGCTGTCAGCCCTCCTATTAACTCCTCTCTACACAAACAGTTTTACTAAGATACTTACATTTCCAAATCACTTCTGCTAGATGTGTAGGCATAATGCTCTAAAAAGGTAAACTTCTAACCATTTAACTTTGCTTCCATCTTAACCTGGAGCATAGCTTAGTCCTGTAGCAAAGATTAAAAGTAGTCAGAAGAATTCTACCAAGCACAAATTAACCCTGAATTTCCAAAGGAAGTTTTTAAGCTAGGTGTAGTGACGTGCACCTGTAATCCCAGTGCTTGGGAGGCTGAGACAGGAGGATCACAGGTTCAAAGCTGGCCTCAGCAACTTGGCAAGACTGTCTCAAAATAAAAAATAAAATAAGGCTAGGAATACAGCTCAGAGATAGAATGTCTCTGGGTTCAATCCCTAATACAAAAAAAAAAGGAATTTTTAATATAACCTGAGAGAAACACAGTCATCATAGATAACCATCACCTGGTTTGTGGGGTGCCAACATATTGAGTGCAGATTTGCCCACACTCTGCCATGGGCTACTCAGAGCCCTGAAAGTCATCTTGGGGGCTGCAGCTGCTTTTCCTCACACTGAGGAAGAGTACTTCCTTCACATTAGCCACTTAAAGGGAAAATTGTTGATATTTATTTTCCCTTGCTTGTTTTATAAACAAATAATATATACCAATCATAGAAGAATGATTTATTTAGCACTGCCTTTCATTTTTTATCACATTTCCTCTGAAACAAAGGTGTGGAGTCCAATGAATCGTGCCTTAAATTTTGGATCAACTCTTAGACTGTTTAATTTCTTGATAACATAGGAGTAACAATGCCTATTTCAATGTTGTGTTTTATGTGTGTGTGTGTGTGTGTGTGTGTGTGTGTGTGTGTGTATACAGTTTAACCCAGAGTAAGAATCTAATGGCAGCTGATATGACAGTAATGTTGGTTCTCTCCTCAACCTCATTCCCTCCTATTAATCTTTTTCTTGTATGTCTTGAATTCAAAAAGACAAAGAATCTTTGTCCAGTATTAACTGGAAACTACCAGCTTTCAAGTTGAGATATCAAACCATGTGCCTTACATGCCTAATAACAAAAGGTTGAGAGTAGTATTTAAGTAGAAATACTAGAATTTGATATCTGCCTTCTTCTTTTACCAAGCCAGCAGATTTCTTTCATAATTGGAAATACTTCCTGAATTAGTTAGTTATATTTTCATAGCATGAAAGACAGGCTTGTCCCTTATATTTTTAGCTCATTTATGTCAGAGTCTTCTAGAGCCTGCTCTCTGTAAGCTCATTTAGAGCATTGACTGTACCTCTCTTATTTGCCTTTATATACCCCCAGTTTCTGACATCAGGAGTACACAGGCCAAGCACAAAATGAAGGCTCACAGAATTGGCAAATACTCAACCATTGCACCAAGGGAAATACAGGGTTAAGTTCTTATTAGCCTCTGATCACACATTTTCATCAACCAGGCAATACATACCCTTGTTTTATGTGTATTTCTATGTAAAAATACTTTATTTTAAGCCAGGTGCTTGGGGACTGTAATCCAGTGTGTGTGTGTGTGTGTGTGTGTGTGTGTGTGTACAGTTTAACCCAGAGTAAGAATCTAATGGCAGCTGATATGACAGTAATGGTGGTTTTCTCCTCAACCTCATTCCCTCCTATTAATCTTTTTCTTGTATGTCTTGAATTCAAAAAGACAAAGAGGCCTGAGACAATAGAATTGTCGGTTCACAGCCAGACTCAGCAACTTAGCAAAACCTTCAGCAACTTAGTGAGATCCTGTTTCAAAATAAAAATTAAAAGGGCTAGGGATGTAGCTCAGAAGTAGAATGCCCCTTGGTTCAATCCCTAGTATAAAAAAAAAATTCATCTATCATATATTAACACTGAACTCACAGCCAGTAGTGCATTGACTCATGCCCAAATGAAGCTTATCTAACACACATATTTTCTCAGTATGGCATGTCATAGCCTTCTGGCACTTAGGAACAGTGTATAGCATTATGTATGGGGATCATTTTAAATAGCAAAGCCACTGAAGCACAAAACTGTGAAAAACATAGTAGTTAATATACCATAAAAAGAATAGTTATTTACAGTATGAGATCTGAAACAAGAAGGTAGAGTATTACCTTCTTTTTGACCATAGCTAACAACATGAGAATTGGGCAACTGAAATTTTTTCACTCCTTCATATACATCCTCAAATGGCCATAAAAGTGCTACAAGTAATGATTTTAGCAAGTAGCCAAATGCACAAATATGTTATCTGAAAATAATGAGAATTGGCTGTATAGTCTTTTTAGGAAGAGTTACATAACATTTTTTCTGTTTTTAAGGCATTTTTACCAACAACTTGTAAGTTAGTTTGTGTTCATTGTTGTTATTATGGTACTGGGGATTGAACTCAGGGGCTTTCTACCTCTGATCTATACCTGCAACCCTAATTTTTTTTTTTCTTTGTGGCACTAGGGATTGAACCCAGGGGCATTCTACCTCCGAGCTACACCCCCAGTTTCTTCATTTTGAAACAGGGTCTCGCTAAGTTGCAGAGTGCCTCACTAAGTAGCTGAGACTGGCCGCAAACCTGGATCCTCCAGTCTCATCTTCCCAAGTACTGAGATTACAAGTGTGTGCCACCACCCAATTTTATTTCATTTTATTTTACTATTTTGAAACAGGGTCTCACTAAATTACCATGGGCTGGCCTTGAACCTATGATCCTTCTATTTCAGCCTCTCAAGTACTAGGATTATATTCTTGTGCCACAATGCCCAGCTTATATTTGTTAATTCGATGAACATTTAATACCTACCAATCTTTGCACCAGAGGTACAAAGATGTGGCCAAAAGGCCTGATAGGGAAACAAATCAAAGTATTTAAACATCAAAAGTGCTGTGATAGCCGAGTATAGTGGCATACATTTATAGTCCCAGCACTCAGGAGGCTGAGGCAGGAGGATTGCTTGAGCCCAGGGATTTGAGACCCAATTGGGCAACATATCAAGATCCCATCTCAAAAAAAAAAAAAAAAAAATAGTGATAGTCTTTGCTGGCTGTGGTGGGAACCCAAGAAGGAATGGAAGCCATCGTTCTACCTGAAGTCAGTAAATCTTCACAGGAAAAACAGAATTAAAACAAGCCTTTTGGGGACCAGAGATGTAGTTCAGTGGTACAGCCCATGCTTAGCATGCTTGAGGCCCTGCGTTCAATCTACAACACCAAGAAGGGGAAGGAGGGAGGACTTTTAAAATAAGGAATCAAGCCGGACCTGGTGGCGCACGCTTGTAATCCCAGCATTCGGGAGGCTGAGACTGGAGGATCCGGGTTCTCGGCCAGCCTCAGCTACCTAGTGAGGCACTCTGCAACTTAGTGAGACTCGGTTTCAAAATAAAGAATAAAGAATAGGGCTGGGAGTGTAGCTCAGAGGTAGAATACCCCTGAGTTCAATCCCCAGAACCGCAAAAATAAAAAATAAAAATAAATAAAATAAAATAAGGAATCATGGAATACTACTCAGCATTAAAAAGAAATGAATTCTTGAGATATGCAACAATTTGGATGGTCCACAAGAGCTTTATGCTGAGTGAAAAAGGACAATTGTATATATACTACTGAAAGTATTCCCTTTAAAACCAGGAACAACACAAGGATGCCCACTATCACCACTCCAAAATTCTAGCCAGAGCAATAAGGCAAGAGAAGGAAGTTAAAAAGATAAAAATAGGTAAAGAACTGATATTATCTCTATTTGCAGATGACACGATCATATACTTAAAAGATCCAAAGAACTCAACCAGAAGCCATCTAGAGCTGGTAAACAAATTTAGCAAAGTAGCCAAATGCAAAATCAACTTACAAAAATCAACAGCTTTTCTAAACACCAACTATTGAAACTATGAATCCACTGAAGAAGAAATCTGGGAAACAATTCCATTCATAATAGTCTTAAAAACAAAAACAACCAAAAAAAAAAAAAAAAAAACCTTAGGAATAAATCTAACCAAGGAGATAAAAGGTAAAAGACCTCTACAGTTAAAATTATACAACACTAAAGAAAGAAATTGAAGAAGACCTGAGAAAATGGAAAGACCTCCCACATTCTTGGATAGACAGAATAAATATTGTCAAAATAGGCATACTACTAAAAGCCGTCTACAGATTCAGTGCAAACCCTATCAAAATACCAATGTCATTCTTTTATTTATTTATTTATTTATTTATTTATTTATTTATTGCGGTACTGGGGATTGAACTCAGGGGCATTCTAGCTCCGAGATATACCCTCAGCCCTATTTTTTATTCTTTATTTTGAAACCGAGTCTCACTAAGTTGCAGAGTTCCTCACTAGGTAGCTGAGGCTGGCCGCGAACCCGGATCCTCCGGTCTCCCGAATGCTGGGATTACAAGCGTGTGCCACCACGCCCGGCTCCAATGTCATTCTTCATAGAACCAGGAAAAAAAAAAAAAAAAAAGTCCTAAAATTTATATAGACA
This sequence comes from Graphiurus murinus, assembly GCA_004027655.1. Lineage (NCBI taxonomy): Eukaryota > Metazoa > Chordata > Mammalia > Rodentia > Gliridae > Graphiurus > Graphiurus murinus. Next base: position 105,983 of record PVLC010001635.1, read on the forward strand.
AACAAAAGACCCAGAATGTCCAAAGCAATTCTGAACAATAAGAACCATGCTGGAGGCATCACAATACCTGATTTCAAATTATACTACAGAGCTATAGTAATAAAAACAGCATAGTATTGGCACAAAAACAGACACACAGACCAATGGAATAGAATAGAAGATATAGAAACAAATCCTTACACTTAGACCCAGTTGACTACTCCTCCCCGTACTTTGTGGTACAAGGGATTGGACCCAGTGGCTACACCCCCAGCCCTACTTTACTTTTTATTTTAAAACAGGGTCTCACTAAGTTGCTAAGGCTGGTCTTGAACCTGTCATTTTTCTGTGTCAGCCTCTCAAGTACTGGTATTATAGGCGTTCACCACCGCACCCATCTTAGCCAGCTGATTTTTGACAAAGCAGCCAAAAACATATGCTGGAGAAAAGACAGCCGTTTCAACAAGTGGTGCTGGGAAAACTGGAGATCCGCATGTAGAAGAATGAAATCAGACCCCAATCTCTCACCATACAAAAGAGTTAACTCAAGATAGATCAAAGACCTAAAAGTCAGACCAGAAACTTAACAATTCCTAGAAGAAAACAAGAACCAGTTCTCCAACATATAGGCACTGGTAGATTCCAGACTTCTTCAATAATATCCCCAAAGCTCAGGAAATAAAACCAACAGTCAATAAATGGGATGGCATCAAATTAAAAGGCTTCTGCGCAGCAAAGGAAACAATCAGAAGTCTAAAGAGAGCCTACAGAATGGGAGAAAATCTTTGACAGCTACTCCTCTAGTAGAGAATATCTAAAATATTTTAAAAGCTTAACTAAAAATAAATAAAAATAAAAAATAACTCAATCCAAAAATGGGCTATTGAGCTGAATAGACACTTTTTAAAAGAAGAAATACAAATGGTCAATAAATATGTGAAAAAAAGGTTCAATATCATTAGCAATCAGTGAAATGTAAATCAAAACTACACAGATTCCATCTAACTCCAATTAGAATGGCAATCATCAAGAATACAAACAATAATAAATGCTGGTGAGGATGTGGGGAAATAGGAACTCTCATATACTGTTGATGAGATTGTAAATTAGTACAACCACTATAGAGATCAGTATGGTTGTTCCTCGGAAGACTAGGAATGAAATCACTATATGACTCAGTATAACTCCTCAGTATCTTTCCAAAAGAATTAAAGTCAGAATACTATAGTGATACATGCATACCCATATTTATAGCAGCACAATTCACAATAGCCAAATTGTGATATGGAACCAACCTAGGTATCCACCAATAGATGAATGGTTAAGAAAATGTTATATAAATACATAATGGGATTTTACTGAGCCATAAAGAAAAACAAAATTATGTCATTTTTAGAAAAATGGATGGAACTAGAGAATATTATACTGAGATCAGCCAGTTTCAGAAGGTCGAGAAGCATGTTTCCTCTCTTATCTGGAAGCTAGAGAAAAAAATAGGAAACAAAGCAGAACACAGTAACACACACCTGTAATCCCAGTACTTGGTAGTCTGAGACAGGAGGATTACAGGTTTGCAGCCAGCCTCAGCAACTTAGTGAAGACCTCTACAACTTAGTGAGACCCTGTTTCCAAATTAAAAAAAAAAAAATTAAAAATCAGTCTGGTGGTATAGCTTGGAGGTAGAATGCCCCTGGGTTTAATCCCTAGTACAACAAAGGAAAGGAAAGGGGAAAAGAGAGGAGGGAGGGAGGGACGGAGGGACGGAGGGAGGGAGGGAGGGAGGGAGGGAGGGAGGGAAGGAAGGAAGGAAGGAAGGAAGGAAGGAAGGAAGGAAGGAAGGAAATAGGAAGCAAAAGAGACTTCAAATAGATGAGGAAAGAGAACAGTGGAAAGAGATTGGAGGAGGGAGATAGAGAGGGGGGAAGGAGAATTGATGAAGGAAAACAGTTCAAATAATGGTATGTCCACATAATGAGAGTATCGTGGCCAATCTCACTAAAATATCTGGGCAGGTGGGGTGGGTTGGGATCTGGAGGGAAATACTCCAAGTGCTATGTGTATGTCAAATATAGCTCTCTCCTCAAATCTTTATCACTTCTTTATATGAAAACATTCAAAATACTTTATATAGCTCTTTGAAATGTACATTTCATTATCTACAGTGATCCTACTGCAGAATAACATACTAGAACTTCTTGCTCTGATCTAACTGTAATTTAGTACCAGTTGATCACACTTTCCCCATCCCTTCCTCCCCACCCCCAAACACAATTCTGCTCTCAGCTTCTGTGAGATCACATTTCTTAGATTTCACACGAGTGAGATCATGTGGTAGTTATCTTTCTGTGCCTGACTCATTTCACTTAATTACCTCCAGGTTCATCCACATTGACACAAATGACAGAATTTAATTGTTTTTAATGGCTGTATAATATTACATTGTGTATATATATTTTCTTTATCCATCATTTATGGTTCCATAAATTTTTTCCATTCCTTGGCTGTTGTGAATTGTGCTGAAGTAAACATGGAAGTGCAGGTGTCTCTTCCACATAATAATTTCCTTACCTTTGGATATATATATATGTTATATATTAATATACTAACATATATAATGTGAGATTGCTGGATCATATAGTAGTTCTATTCTTACTTTTTGAGAAACTTCTCTATGTTATATAATGCCTATACTAAAATGCATTCCCAGTAGCAGTGTACAAGGGGTTTATTCCTTCACATCCTTGCCAGCACTATCTTGAGTTTTGTTTTGTTTTTATAATGGCCTATCTTACTGCAGTGAGGTGATATCTCAATATCTCATTGTGGTTTTGATGTATTTCCCTGATGATTAGTGATATAGAGCATTTTTTATCCTTTTTTTTATTGGTGCATTATAATTACACATCATAGTAAGGTTCAAAGTGATACACACATATATGCACACAATACCTCATGTGTTTCCTTTGGGATTCCACTTCACTACCCCCTCCCTCCTCATACATGTTAGTGAGACTGGTAGTGATACCTTCATATATGGACATACCATTATTTGAGCAGTTTTCTTCATCAATTCTTTTTTCTCTCCCTACCACTTTTCCCCAGCCCCTTTCTTCTACTAGACTCTCTCTTCATTTATGTAAAGTCCCTTTTGTTTGTTATTTTCTCTCTAGCTTCCATATATGAGAGAAAACAGAACTCTTGACTTTCTAAGACTGGCTGATCTCACTTAACATTCTCTAGTTCCATCCATTTTCCTGAAAATTACATAATTTTGTTCTTTAAGGATGAATAAATTCCATTGTGAGCCGGGCATGATGGCGCACACTTGTAATCCCAGCATTCGGGAGGCTGAGACTGGAGGATCCAGGTTCAAGGCCAGCCTCAGCTACCTAGTGAGGCACTCCGCAACTTAGCAAGACCCTGTTTCAAAATAAAGAATAAAAAATAGGGCTGGGGGTGTTGCTTGGAGGTAGAACGCCCCTGAGTTCAATCCCCAGTACCGCAAAAAAAAAAAAAAAAATTCCATTGTGTATATTTGTCACACTAATAGTGGGATTATAAATTAGAACAACCATTATGGAGATCTGTATGGAGGTTCCTCAAAAGACTAGGAATGGAACCACCATATGACCCAGCTATACCATTCCTTGATATCTTTCCCAAAAAAGTCAGAATATTATAGTGACACATGCATATCCCTGTTTATAGGAGCACAGTTCACAATAGCTAAATTACAGAACCAACCTAGGTGTCATCAACAGATGAATTAATAGAGAAAATGTGGTATATCTTTTGATTCCACATTTCTGCCTTTTACCCTTCTGTCTTGATGCTATTGATTATTTCAATCCGTAAGGATTAGAGTAGGGAAAACCTGGAAAGGGAGACTAGATAGGATTGTTGCAGTAGACAAGACAATGGACTGTGGGGAACTGTGCCAAGATGGCAGCGATGGGCTAAAGAGGAGGCAGCAGAATTGGAAGGAAGGATCATTGGTGTCTGGTGATTATCCGTTGTATCAGGGACAGGAAAGGAGAGAAAGAAGCAGTTGTCAGAGTGACTTTGAGGTTCCAAGCCTGAATGACTAGAAAAGCAGTAGCATAGGCAGATATCACTGATGTCAGATGAGGAGGCAGGTTAACTTGGGGACTTGTTGAGTTTGAGGGGCAGGAAGTCTAGGTGGTGCTTTCTAGTAGAAGGTAAAGAGAGTTACACAGTTAGGCTGGCTCAACACCAGAAAATACCCCTGGCAGCGATTGGGGTGGATTTGAAGGAGACGAGTGATATAGAGACAAGACAGGGTAGTGGTTAGAAGTCTGGAGTTGCAGACTGAATCCCACCTCTGCCATTTCCTGGCTGTTTGATCTTGAATAATTACTTAACCTCTACGTCGCTTAGTTTCCTCATCTGTAATATAAGGATAATAAAAGTATCTACTTCATAGAGCTGTTGTAAAAATGAAATGAAGTGATATTTATAAAGCATTAGCACATTGTAGATGTTCAGTATGTCTAAAATATTGTAACAAAGCTGATGGCAAGAAGAGGAAAATGTCTTGCTAACCCACAGGAGTGCCAAGGGAACCAGTAATATATGAGAAAACCCATCACTGTATGCTTCACACTAGATCAAAGCAATATACAAAGGCATTTTTAAAATGAGTCAGGCTTGGTGGTGCATGTCTGTAATCTCAGTACTTGGGAGGCTGAGACAGGAGGATCACAGGTTCAATGCCAGCCTCAGTAACTTAGTGAAGCCCTCTGCAACTTAGCAAGACTTTGTTTCAAAATAAAATAGGACTGGGGGGTTTAGCTCAGAGGTAGAATGCCCTGGGTTCAATTCCTAGTGCCACAAAATAATAATAATAATAATAATAATAATAATAATAATAATAATAATAAAAAAAAATGTGTTTGAGCTGGGTGTGGTGGTGCATGCCTATAATTCCAGTACTTGGGAGGCTGAGACAGGAGGGTCTCAGGTTCCAGGCCAGCCTTAGTAACTTAATGAGACCCTATTTCAAAATAAAAAATAAAAAGGTCTAGAGGTGTAACTCAGAAGTAAAATGCCCCTAGTTCAATATCCAGTACCAAAAAGAAAAAAAAAAAATGTGTTTGAGTTCATTACAGCCATTTCAGAAGAGCTTAGTGTAGGATTCAGAGCATTTACAGAATCTGCCATTTCCCCTTTCTAACTCATTTATAAAAACCTTGAATGGTGAGGAATGATGACAACGAATACAGCCATTTCTTTGTGTGCCTATTTACACATCAGGTACTTCAAATGGATTTATTTTCTAAAAGACAGATACTGTCCCCATTTTACAGATAAGGACATTGGCGCTTAGAGAGCTTAAATGTCTCTAGGTTACACAACATCAATACCAGTATTTGATTCTCAAAACTTGGGTCCTTTCCCCAGATTATGCTGAACATAAAATGGAGTGACTATTACTGATTATATGTAGGGATGCTGATGTATTTAAACCTTTCCAAAATTATTTACTCTGCCCCAGAACTTAATTTTGTAAGGTGTTTATAAAGCAGTATACCATTCAAAATTGCTATATCGGAAATCAAATAAATTTTTGAAGGCTGTACATACAATCCAATCTAACTCCCTCCAACCATAAATAAAAAATCATTAGTTCTGTGCTCAGTATTCCAGGTGCTTCTGCAGACACGCTTTGCTCACTTAAAGTCTGTATAATAACCCCATTGTAAACACAAACAACTGCTAACGTGTATATGCACAGATTAACCTTTTCTAGACACTCCTTGTAATTTTCAAAACCAGTGCTGGAGTTCCACCTTACATTAGCACATGCATCAACATGCCAGATCCCCCTGGCCTTACCCAGTGCCAACTCCAGCCCCAGCCCCAGCCCCAGCCCCAGCCCAATTAATGTGAACCACACCCTGCTTTTCACCCAGAGCCTGTACCTTACAGCTTCCAGTTTAATGTCTATGGCTAAGTCACAACCTGAAGCTTTGTTTTTGTTTTGTTTGTTGATTGGTTGGTACTGGGCTTTAAACTCAGGGGCATTCTACCTTTGAGCTACATTCCCAGGCCTTTTTTGTTGTTGTTGTTGTTGTTGTTGTTGTTATTATTATTGTTGTTGTTGTTGTTATTATTATTATTATTATTATTATTATTTTGAAACAGGGTCTTGCTAAATGGCTCATGCACCACAAGTAACCGTTCCAGTTAAAGGTTTTAGGTGTCTTTTAACCACCAGGTGCCATCTTGTTCTGCCATCTCCTCTCCAGCAGGACATTCTGGGAAGGCTGTGGGACAGTGGGAAGGAGACCAGGCTGGAGCAGGCATCCTGGGGCTAAACTTTTATTCTTCAGGCCATTTGTGTGATCCTAAGCAAGGTGCATACTTCTCTGGATCTTATTTTTCACCTGAAATATGAAGAGATTAAAATAGGCTCTTAATTTTATTTCAGCTTTGGTACTCTGTGATTCTATGATTAAATGACTTGGATATCAATATTGGTCCCATTGACAACTCTCTTCTGAAAGTAGAACCAAACCATTAGCTTCCTAGTCCGACTGGCTTTATTTAAGATCATCTTCTCTCCTTTTATATGAGAATATCTCCATCCCGAGCAGTTTATGGGGACTTAAGCTTTTATTTACTGTAGCTGGAGGCTCTCATAAGCTGAGGCTTTGACAGTATTTCACATTTATTTATCTGAGCCAGAGCTTAGGATCAGGTGGCAGCTAAGTCACTTAAGGTTATTCAAATGCACTGGAAATGTTGCTTAATAATTCAGAACCAGTTTTCTCTGTTTAGAGTATTAAGATTTTTTAAATCCTTCTAATTAGCCAATTCCAACAGTTTAAACAGACAGGAAAAAATCTGTCCCCTCGGAAAGGGCAACTGATGCGAACTTATTGTCAGTCCTGCGTTTGTGCAGCCGGCTGATGAAGCCAGAGCGAGAGAATAGCCAGAGCCAAGGGACCTGCTGGGGTGGCCTGTCAGGGCGTCACTGACAGGCTTTGCCCGGGGAAGGAATGAGGCTGTGAACAGAGGCCAGGGATTCAGCTCCTCCGGATTCCATTTCTTTGGATTGATGTATGCTGTGGTGGGTGTGGTGGAGGAGGGGGAGGATCATTAAGTCATTCAAGAGACCAGTCTTTCAGCAGTTATTGAACCAACACTGTTTCCAGGTACATTATCCCCTGGGTATAAGTAGCCAGTCAAACCTCTTAATGTGCCCTCGGAATTCAACTTAACTGGCCAGACGTGGTGGTACACACCTGTAATCCCAGTACTTGGGAGACTGAGACAGGAGGATAACAGGTTGGAGGCCAGCCTCAGCAACTTACCCAGAGCCTCAGCAACTTAGGGAAACCTGTTTCCAATTTAAAAAGGGAAGGGGTGCTGGGGGTGTAGCTAGGGCACGTGAGGGGGAGAACACCATGAGCACAGATGGCCACTGTGCACTATGGGCCTGTGGCCTTGTGAAGCGGAGAAGGGGCCAGGTGTGATCAGCTGTTACAGGCATAGGAGACAGATTAATTTAGGCTCCATCGCCAAGACCTGGTTTTGTGGAGGAAGTAGCATTTGAGCTGAACCTTGAAGGATGAGTTGGAATAGGTGAAACTGAGGAAGAAAGACAGTCCAGGTAGAGGAAACAGCATGGCAAAGGCTCAGGGAGAAAAGCACAGGGCATATTTAGGGAATAGGGTATATAATGGGATAATATTTAGAGATCAGAATAGTAAAGAATGTTGGGACCAAGCCACCACCCTTTCAAAAAGTTTATGCCTAGATTTCACTTATTTGATGTATTTTTCAGGAGGAAATAGAGTAAAGATCTATTTTGCTACTTACTCCGAAAATGTAGTTAATGTGAACTTGCTCGGTACTTTCTAATGTTCCCTCATGATCTCTGATTTGATATTCAATACACGTTTATTGAGAACATGTAATGCACAAGGTTCTTTGCTTGGGTGCTAGGAATACAGAGATAGCAAACACACAGTTCCTACCCTGAAGTTGCTCAAAGTTGCAGGAGACATTGGTGTAAAGTACAGATGACAAGCTGTGATGCTTCATAGCAGGTGTATGAATTGGTGCCACAGATGTTGATATCCTTGTTTGACAGGATCCAAACTCAGAGGAGGAAGAGCAACTTGTCTGAGATCACACAGGTAGTCAGGAGCAGTATGCTAGAGTTAGGAGGCAGCTGTGCAATCTCCCAGAGGATGCCTGTTTCCTGACTGTCCTCTACTCTGAGTCCTGACCCTTTGTGGACATGAGGACTTTCTTGATAGGAAATGAGCTTGAAGAAGAGCTCGCTGGAGCCAGGCATGGTGGCTCACATATGTAATCCCAGTCTCAGAGGCAGAGACAGGAGGATCACAGGTTGGAGGCCAGCCTTAGCAACTTAGCAAGACCCTGTTTCAAAATAAAAAATAAAATAGTGCTGGGAGTGTACTCAAGAGGTAGAATACCCCTGAGTTCAATTCCCAAGAAAAGAAGGGTAAAATGCCTATTTCCAGACACTTTCAAGTACCACTTCTATTTTTTTTCTTTTTCTTTTTCTTTTTCTTTTTTTTTTTTGTACTGGAGAGTGAACCCAGGGGCATTCTACCTCTGAACTATGCCCCCAGCCCTCTTTTTATTTTGAAACAGGATCTCATTACATTGCTGAGGCTGTCCTTGAACCTGCAATCCTATTTCAGCCTCCCAGGTAACTAGGATTACAGATGTGTGCCATCTTGCCCCACTCAAGTCCCACTTCTTTACTATCCTCTCTTCTTAAATGCTTTCGTTTCTCATCATGGTACTTCTTCAGCCCAGGAGTTTGGGGGCTTCCGGTATAGTTTTGGTGTTGTACAAGCACCTGCTGGACCAGCCTTCAAAGAGAACTCCAGCTCTGTTCATGATGCTTACCTTCCAGTTTTATAAGCTTTTGGGCAGATGAAATGTAATATCAAAATAGCTCAGAGAGAGCCTTGGTAACATTTAAGATATTGAACGTGCTGCATCTGGTAACTAGAAAATTTAATGATCTCCTGCTGTTTTGGTAATTGGATAAGTAAATACATCAGAATAAATCACACCAGCAAGTCTTTTGTATGTCGTTAGGGATTCAACTCTTTTAACTCTTGTTCAAAGCTCCAGCTCTTGAGCGGTGTTTGTGTGCAGAGCTATGCACACACTGGCTAGCAGGGCCCTGCTTGGGTATTGAAATGCATTCAAAATGCTTACTTTCTCCCTAGCCGCTCTCCCTGAAAACACCAAGCATGCCATTCCAGATCTCTCTGAAGACAGGATGAAGAGATTTTTTTTTTTTTTCAGAAATTTAAACTATATGGAGTAAGACATTTGAGCTCTTCATGATATGTCTCCAAACTGTCTTTCCAGTGTGCCATCCATTGTAGGCCCACTACCAGTCTTGTCTGAAACACCACCCACTTACAGATTGAGAGAATGAGGCTAAAGCAAAAGATGACCATCCTGTTGAAATAAGGAATCATTGAAGAACTTTAAATAGGAGAGCAATGGAGTCAGACTTTTTGTTCAACTCTCTAGCAAGTGGAAGTGTGAAGGAGAGAGACCTAGAGGGAAATAAATGGCTTATGAGTCTATTGAAGTCCCACAATGTCTCTAGCTTACAGATGAGAAGTACGGGTCTTACCTCATGATAAGAGGTTAAATGACTTGCTCAAGAGCATGCATGCAGTGCCAGGATTTTAGATCTGCTAGAGCTTTTTCCTGCTGCTCCTAATGAGCACTTACTTCATGCCTAGGGGTGAGACTCTGGGGCAAGACAATAATCAGCATTTCCCAAAAAAGCTGTATGTGTATAGGGAGAGGGGAAAGGAGTTATTAGGGCTTGAAACCAGGGGCATTCTACCTCTGAGCTACACCCCCAGCCCTCTTTTTGTTTGTTTGTTTGTTTGTTTTTGTTTTGAAACAGGGTCTCACTAGGTTGTTAAGAGTCTGCTAAGTTGCTGAGGCTGGTCTTGAACCTGTGATCCTCCTGTCTTAGCCTCCCAAATACTGGGATTACAGATACAGGCCATCAAGCCCTACTTCTTTCTGTTGTTCTTTTGTTCTTTTTATGTTCATTCTGTGTACTTGGATCTTCTCCTGTTTGTTTGTTTATTTACTGTGTATGGTACTGGGAATGGAACCCAGGGGCATTCTACCTCCAAACTACACCCTCAGCCTGATTTTATTCTTTTATTTTGAAACGGGATCTCACTAAGTTGCAGAGAACCCCATTAACTTGCTGAGGCTGGCCGAGAACCTGAGATCCTCCTATGTCAGCCTCCCAAGTACTGAGATTACAAGCATGCACCACCATTCCCAGCTTCTCTTGTTTTTAGACCAAAGAGGTTTTCTTCTCCCCACCCTACCCTTGTTGGAATCCCATCTATTGCCTCTGAGCCTTCTCTGTTAACATTCTCATATAATAGTACAGTGAACCACATTGCCATCAAGAATACCAATGCAAGGAGAGAGTCACATCTCCCTCGTTTGTTATCCAGGGCATCCATGACAGTATGCCAAGTTTGAGGCCACTTTAACATTAGTAACACTTTAGAGTTGGTGTCCTCATTAAATATTACATGGAAATGTGTGGTCTGTGACTGAAGAATCCAGATTTGCCATGAGTACTGTGTAACCTTGGTTAAGCTCTTTCCACTTACTTGGCTTTTCTGTCCCCAAATGTTATAGAGATGACCACCAAAAACCTGCTCAGCTTCAGTAATTAGGTCTGTGGTAATTGAGCTAGATGAGTAAAATTTGCACAAATGCTTAAGGTGATATGTTCTCTTGTAGGGAAATATATGCCTCAGTTACACAAAGGGGACAATCCTTGCAAGCAAGGGACCTAGAATAAATAGTGCAGGACTACACTACTAAATCATCTAGTATGGTGGTTAAGAACACAGACCACAGAGTTTGAAGTCAAACCTAGTTTAAATCCTTGCTCTGCTACTTCCTGCCTAGGCCATCTCGGGTTATATAATCTCTCTGAGCCTCTACTGTGTGTGTGTGTGTGTGTGTGTGTGTGTGTGTGTGTGTGTGTGTGTGTGTGTTAGCAGGGATTGAACTCAGGGGCATTCTACCTCTGAACTACATCCCCAGCCATATATACATACATACATATATATATATATATATATATTTTTTTTTTTTTTTCCTCCCCCTCCTTTGGAATCAGGGTCTAGCTAAGTTGCTGAGAGTCTCCCTAAGTTGCTAAGGCTGTCCTTGAACCTGCAATCCTCCTCCCAAGTACTAAGATTACAGACGTGTGCCACCACATCCAGTAGTTTATTTTTTTATTTTGAAACAGGGTCTTGCTAAATTGCTGAGGCTGGCCTCGAACCTGCAGTTCTCCTGTCTCACTCCTAAGTACTGGAATTAGAGAGTGCCACAATGCCCAGCTGTAATTCCATATGTTTGTGAAGGACTTTATAGTTACCAAAGCCTTTTTACACTGTTATCAGCCCATTACCAACAAATCAACTCTTAAATTCTCTGACAACTCATCAAAAATGTGACTCAGCAGTAGCCAACATGCTTGACAACTGGAGGAATAAGTGACTGGGTCCTGAAGGATGATTGTGAACAGCGTATCACACCACCCTATTTGGGGAAAAAAAATTAGTGTTGGGGAGCAAACCCAGGTCCCTGCGCATGCTGAGCATGTGCTCTACCACTAAGCTACAACCTCAGCCTGAAAATTCCAGTTTTAATCATACAAGTACTACTTGAATCCTGTGTTCCTATAAAAATGAAAATTACCTAGACGCGGGTTTCTCGCCAGTGGCACTGTTGATTTTTTAGGCAGGGTGGTTATTTGTGATGGGGGCTGCTGTGTGCAATGTGGGAAGTTGGCAGTGTCCTGTCCTCTGCTGCTGGATGCCATCTTGCTTGCTTATCTCCAGACATCACCCAGCGTCCCTTGGAGAGGAGAATCACCCCTGCTTGAAAGTCACACTTCTAGATAGATGTAAAATAGCCTTTGACTACAATGTCCAGTCTCATGTTCCTCCCTAGAAGTAACTACTATGGAAAATTTGATATAGATCCTTCTAGAATTCTTTTTTTTTTTTTTTTTTTTTTTTTTTTTTTTTTTTTTTGCGGTACTGGGGATTGAACTCAGGGCCATTCTACCTCCAAGCTATACCCCCAGCCCTATTTTTTATTCTTTATTTTTGAAACTGAGTCTCACTAAGTTGCGGAGTGCCTCACTAGGTAGCTGAGGTTGGCCGCGAACCCGGATCCTCCGGTCTCAGCCTCCCGAATGCTGGGATTACAAGCGTGCGCCACCACGCCCGGCTTCTTCTAGAATTCTTAGTATGCATTTACATAGATATATTTACTCATAGAATGTCTATAGTGTTTTCGTTCTGGTTTCTTAACATAAAAATATAAGTATAAATATTGCACATATCTTTTTCTACCAAAAAAAAAGTTATCCGTCTGATACTTTGTGAATGCAACTGCCCTCTTTAGGAACCCCTAGTTCAACAAAAGAAAAAGGACAATTAGCTATTAGGACTAAGTTGACAGTAACAAAAGACAGCATGGGTTCCTAGGGAGAACAACAAAGCCCACACCACAATAGGGACATGAGCCGTGACACAGCTGCAGAGTGCAGCTTTCTTTATGTCCAGGGGAGAGCCAGTTAGTCCTGTTCTCGTGCCCTGTCTAGAAGTAGGATCACAAGTTGAGAGGCAGCGAAGGGCACTGCATTGGATACAGGTTGAAGCTTACAAACTGGGGTTCAAATTTTTGCTTTTCCTTTCCTAACTTGGGCAAGCCCCTTAACCATTTTTTACCTCAGAAAATTCATCTATAAAATGGGAATGATAGGAGTATTTACCTCACAGAATCATTGTAACCATTTAATTAGATAATATTTAGAAGAACTAGCATAGTGTCTGACATTTAGAAAACATCATATAAGCTGGGCTTGGTGGTACCTGTAGTCCAAGCTACTCAGGAGGCTGAGGTGGAAGGATTGAAAGTTCAAGGCCAGCCTGAACAACTTAGCTAGACCCCATCTCAAAAAACAAACAGAAAGCACCATCTGAGTATGGTAGTGCATGCCCGTAATCCCAGCTACTTTTAGAGACTAGAGCAGGAGGATTGCAAGTTCAAGGACAGCCTGGACAACTCAAATAATAAAATAAAATAGGCACACACCTGTAACCCTAGTACTTAAAAGGCTGAGACAGAAGGATTATAGGTTCAAGGCCAGCATCAGCAACTTAGTGAGACCCTGTTTCAAAATAAAAAATAGGTCTGAGAGTATAGCTCAGAGTAGAACACCCCTTAGTTCAATCCTCAGTAACACACACACACACACACACACTCGCACACGCGTGCGCACGCACACACATACAAAAAGGGCTGGGGATGTAGATCAGTGGTAGTGCTCTTGCCTAACATGTGCAAGGCCCTGGGTTCCATCCCCAGCACCAGGGCCAGGGGAATGAGGGCAACAAATAAATGGTAATTTGTTTTGTAAATGACACTAATAGTGATTAAGCTTCTGTTACTTATGTATATTTTTTTAATAGAGTAACTAATAGAATAGGCTACTCATAGCATGTCAAAAAAGATTAGTCATTCTCCTGAGTTCAAAGTAAATGCTAATCTTGAACAAAAACAAATATATTTGGCTCCACCATAATCTGGGAATTTACGTATGCAGCATTGGTTACCTTTTTATCACTTTGACAGAATATCTGAAAGCAGCTTAAAGAAGAAGGGGTTCATTTTGGCTCATGGTTTCAGAGGTTTTAGTCCATAATTGCTTGGCCCCATCGCAGTGGGCATATGGTAAGGGCATCAGGGCAGGAGGGTGTGGTAGAGCAAACCTGCTCATCTCATGGTGGCCAGGAAGCAGAGAGAGTGAAGAAGGGGCTACAGCCAAGATAGACTTCAGGGCACATGCCCAGTGACCTACGTCCTACAACCAGGTCCTACCTTCTGCAGATTCCACCAATACTTTCAATACTCTGTTCAATTATGAACTCACTGATGGACTAACCCACTGATAAGGTCAGACCATTGTGATCCTGTTACTTCCCAAGAGTCCCACCTCTGAACTTTTTCTGCCTTAGGGACACAGTCTTTCATACATGAGCTTTTGGGGAACAATCCAGATCCAAACTCCAAGAGTGGTCCTGTGCTGCCTCACAGAGAGAGGTGATTCAGGATTTGAAGTAGGAAGACCTGGGTTCAAATTTGAACCTTTGAACCTTACCAATTTCTAATTCTACAACCAAGCATAGGGAATGACCCTGATTGAGTTTGGGTGTTCTCGCCTGTAAACATGCAGATAAAAAGGTCCAACCTCTTAGCATAGGTTTAAAGGTTAGACAATATTTGAAAGTACTTTGAGAGCTCTAAGATAATAGTAATCATTATAATGTACACATTCTTCAAGAAGAAGTTTATTAGCACATTTATTTTGTATTCAAATGACTTGGCTTTAAAGAGACATCTCTTTAAGATTATGCTTTGTTGTAGCTTTATGATACAGGTGGGAAATATTTTAAAATTGATTTATGCCCTGAGTGGATGACTATCACTTTTTAATCAAGACCAAACATTGAGAAAAAAAGACCTATGACCTTTGTATCCTGTTACATCAAATCATAGTTGTTAAACACTTTGGGGACTTAGAAGCCACTAAGTAATACCTTTCACTTAACTAGTTCAAGACTAATTGAAAGACATAAGACCAATGAAAGATAAACCTAGGACTCAAGTGGGGATCAAATTTCACCTTTGTTAGCAAAAAATTTGATTACGTCGATTTCACATTTTTCTTAACGGCAATGTTACACTTTTTACAAAAGGAACTGAAAGGCTGGAGATGTAGCTAAGAGGTAGAGCACTTGCCTAGCATGCACAAAGCCCTGAGTTCAATCCCCAGTGCCACAAAAAAAAAAAAAAAGAAGAAAAGAAAAAAGGAACTGAAGCCCAGAGAAGTGATAAAATGTATATGAAATTTCAAAATACTAAGAAAATTGATCTAGAGAAAAATAGCTCTCTTTTCCAGAAAACATGACACATCTTTTGCTTCCGTAAACACGATTCACAAGCCAGTTTGCTAAAATACTATTTTAATGAGAAGATACACCCATTCAAGTTTCCTAAGTGCAGTGAAGAAAATGTCAAGATGGTTGACTTTCCTCTTCTAACTATAGACAAAGTCAAATCATCCCTCTTATCTGAGAACACCCCTCATCCCCCAAGGAGTCCCAAAGGGTGGGTTTTTCTGTTGATTTAGAGAGTCAATAATTCAGTAAAGTCCCAAGTAAATGGCAAAACACAAGCTCAGATTGGGTTTTTGTATTCGTATTTTATAAACATTTCAGGATTATTTTTGTGACCCCTAACCTTTTGCCATTCTTAAAGTGAAGATCTTATATCCTGGAAGCTTGGCTAGAAACAAACTCAGGGTCATCTCACCCATCTTCTTTTTCTCTGTGGAGCCTACTCTCAGCAACATACCTGGCAATATAATTCAGTAGTTAAGTGGATTCCAAAGCTAGATTGCCTTGATTCTGGCTCCACCCTTCAATTGCTTTGAGTCTTTAGGCACCTTACTAAACTGCTCCAAGTCTCAGCTATTTCTCAGTGGGCGTGGATCTTATGCTCCTCCCTCCTGACATGTTCTGTCAGGACATTCTACCTCTGAGCTACAATCCCAGTCCTATTTTTTCTTCTTTATTTTGAAACAGGGTCTCACTAAAGTTGCGGAGAGCCTAAGTAGCTGAGGCTGGCCTCAAACCCAGATCCTCCTGTCTCAGCCTCCCAGGTATTAGAATTACAAGCGTGCACCACCACACCCGGCTTTTCTGTGCCCTTCTTGAAAGGGGCCCTGAGTGCTGCAAGCTGGTTTCACAGTATGGCCACTGTCTTGGCTGGAGAGAAGGGTGGTGTCCATCATCCCCCAGTTTCCCCTCAGCCACTTTGTCCAAGCCAGGCAAATGAGAATGGAAACAGAAATTGACCTTATTTACTTTGAAATTCTTGTGTAATGATCTTAAGAAAAAAAAAAGATAGCTTGCTGGCTTGCTGTGTGGGACCTGGGGAGTGCTCCAGCAGGGCCTTGTTCGCTTTCAAGCAGTGGGCTGGTGGCACGGCCCCACCCAAGCTGTAGGAGGGGTCTGGAGATCAAAGCACCACCCCATCAGGGGAAAGGTGCCTGTGCTCCTGCAGGGCTGTGTGGTAGAGCAAGAAGGGCTCTGCAGTCAGAGAAACCAGGGCCCTACCCAAGGAACTCCTCAGCCAGTACTGGCTGCCGCCTGCTGAACGCCTGCTGGCTCAGGACTGTCTGCAGTCTTCACCAGCATTATTCCCTTTAGCCAGCACAACAACCTAAAAAAGAAGAAACTGTGATTCCCACTTTACAGGTAGGAAACCAGGCTCTCGGGTTGTGTCATTTCTTCAAGGCCAAATAGGTAGTAAGTGACAGCTAGGATCTGAATCTAGGCTTGCTTCTCTCTTGTAACCATTATGCTATTTAGACAGACTCTTTCTAACCATATGGCCTTAAACAAGTGGCAGCCACTGCGAGCCTCAGTGAACTCATCTCCACAATCGTGCATGGTTGTTGTGTGGACTAAGTAAGATAATATAAGTGGTATGTAATAGATGTTCAAGAAATTTTTGTTTCTTCCTTCCAAAATGCCACTGAAAGTGACTGCAGAAAATCCCTTAACTTATCTCGGACACAGTTTTCCCATATGAATCTCTGACCTCGAGTGTCGACAGCCCAGGATCAACGCCAGCGGATGTTCCAGCTTGTTCTTCCTGGCACCTCTTCCTGCTTGTAGCCATAGCTCTGGCACTTTCATGGTTTTGGTCTCTCCCAGAAAACATCATATTTGCAAATCACAAATAACAAAGTAGAAGATGCCGGAAGAGTTCTGGCATGTTAATTAAGAACAATAGCGGAAGCAGCTGGGCAGAAAATGCCAAAGAGTCAGCATAGCTCTGTTTGTTGACAGAAGCCAATGCAGCATTGTACGTTAATTGGGGAAGTGGGTAAACATTTGCCAGCAGCTTGGCCCCCAGTGCATTGGAAGACAGACAGCGGGATGGGCCCTCCCCACCTCCTCGTCTGCCCATCTGCCCACACCCAAGAGATACCAGGAGAGCCAGCTTTGCCCTGAGTGCTCACAGGCAAAGGGGGTTCTAGAGGCGGATGTGACTCCTTAATGACTCTCCCGGGCATACCAGGTTTCCATCTGAATACAGTCAAAGGTAGCATTCCCCTTCAGCTTGCTGGCCCCTCTGGGACACCCAGCCTGGCCCCCAGGGCCTCCCCTTCTCTCTAGTTAGAAGAAGAACAGAGTGAGCTGTCTCATTAAGAGTGGCTTGAGTTGAGCAGAAGACCAGATTGCTGGACTCTGGTGCTGGAGTCTTTGCCCAGAGGCCCAGAGCCCCTGTGTGTAGTAGAGCAGCAGCCTCAGGCTCAGCTGGTGTCTGCCAGGCTGTCCACCATCCACACCCGGAGCTGCCCATTTGTGTGTCCATCCACCATGTGTGTATGTATGTGTTTTAATGGAAATTGAACTGGAGGACATTCTTCCTCCAAGCTATACCCCCAGCCCTTTAATTTTTTGTTTTGAAACAGGGTCTCACTAGGTTGCTGAGAGTCTGGCTACACTGCTTGAGGCTGTCCTCAAACCTGCAATCCTCCTTTCTTAGCCTCCCAAGTTCTGAGATTACAGGTGTGTGCTACCACGCCTGGCTCATCCACCTTTACAGTTGCTATAACACACAGCAGTCATTATTGACACCTGATCTGTGCCAGACACTGCTAATTACATGTTTTTTCTCATTTAATATCAATCCTGCATGGTTGATACTAACTCCAAGGACACAAAGCTGATAGCCAACACAGCTGTGACTTAAGCCAGAGTCTTTTTAGTTAAAAAACCAGTGTCCTTTCCATTAAACCAATATTTCTCAACTTTTTAAAATTCATCACTCTTTTTGACAAACAGGAGATTTTTGTTTCTCTCATTCTCAGATGCAAAAAACCTTGTTCTTTCCTTGCTCCTGGCATAGGTGGACATAAACCTAATTTAGGATCCCTATGTCACTAGTAAATCCCATGCTCTCAAGAAGATTTTATCGCCAGGCATGGTGGCGCACGCTTGTAATCCCAGCATTTGGGAGGCTGAGACCGGAGGATCTGGGTTCTCGGCCAGCCTCAGCTACCTAGTGAGGCACTCTGCAACTTAGTGAGACCCTGTTTCAAAATAAAGAATAAAAAGTAGGACTAGGGGTGTGGCTTGGAGGTAGAATGCCCCTGAGTTCTATCCCCAGCACCACAAAAAAAAAAAAAAAAAAAAGATGATTTTATCTAGCTTTACTTTCCATAGTTCATATTTTTAATTTCAAAACCATGAAGTATTGTGATGTTATCTCATTATTTCAATGAGATAACATCACTATGTTGTTCTTCCCAGGCCCCCCAGGACCTCACTGGGGAGAGGCATCTTTGGATGTGGTACAATGGCCATTCTGCAGTATACTATAAGTAGTGGGGTTTTGAGGGGG
This sequence comes from Graphiurus murinus, assembly GCA_004027655.1. NCBI lineage: Eukaryota > Metazoa > Chordata > Mammalia > Rodentia > Gliridae > Graphiurus > Graphiurus murinus. Next base: position 124,532 of record PVLC010001635.1, read on the forward strand.
GATTGTTTTATTTTGTTTGTACTAGGGATTTAACCCAGGAGCATTCTACCCCTAGCCCTGTTTTATTTTTAATTTGAAACAAGGTCTCACTAAGTTGCTGAGGCTGGCCACAAACTTACTATCCTTCTGTCTCAGCTTCCCAAGTATGGGGATTAGAGGCATGCACCACAACACCCTGATGCATGTTGTTCTAATGGAAAGAAGGCTTAGCTGTTGTCCTATCAAGCAGAACAAGTCCTCTCTGTTGTCAGGAGTTGACCAAGCAGAGCTCCCCAGGAATGCCATTCAGCTTCTCAATCAGAATCTTTCCTAAGGGTACAGGAGGTAGGGCACCTGTCCAGGAAGAGGTTGATTCTGCAGAATGTGGGCCTCAGTTAAGGTCAGTGCTAGTTCCTCCTCTGAACTAAGGGATAAAACCATCTTTTGGGAGCCCTGGTTTCCTCATGTGAAATAAGAGCAACAACTACATCATGGGTTATTTTGAAGGTCAAATAAGATGCTGGTGCATTCCACACTTAAAACAGTGTGCGTAGATGGACTGATGCCATGTGAAGAAACTGCTTTTTCCAGTGTTCTGAATATGTGTTTTCTTTCTGTTCAGGTAACTCAGCTGGACCCAAATAAATCATTGTTGGAGGTAAAGTTGTTCCCTCAAGAAACCCTTTTCCTTGAAGCAAAAGAGTAAACGGCTCAGCGGTGGAACGGCCCTTCCTTGATGAGCCAGTGGCCTGCGTCAAGAGAAACTCCTCGCCAGCCCACCCACACGCTCGTCTCACTCAGTTCAATGTCACACTTCTGCCTCTTGCAAGATTGCTGGAAAAAAAAGTAATAATAAACATAGCTACTTAAAATTTCCCATCCATGAGTATATGTTCCCAGCCCTGATTACAGAGTTACAGTTCAGCCCCGCCCCCCCTCAGTGACTTCCCCTCACGTAAGTGGTCACTAGTAGAGTCTTTACCTCTCCAGTGCCTCTCTCTTCCCCACAGTGTCCAGGACAGCTCACCCATCCTGTGACACCAGGATGCTGTGTACCTGATATGTCTTGTTGAGCCAGGCTCACACCTCTGCCTTTTTATTTCCATGATTTCTACTTTGTCACCCAATTTTAAGAGGCAAGGAGGTGTGGGGAGTCACACGGGACATTCTTGGCATGGAGATTAAATGTTGTAGGGAAAAAAAAAGCATATCATCTTTGTTGGTACTTTCTGACTTCTTTACCAAGACAAAAGGTTTTGTTTGAGGACTGCTGTGACACTATGCAAGGCATTTGTTCACTGCTGCTGCCTTGGGCTCCAGGTTCCATCTAGGGCTGTATGGGAATCTAGTGAAATGTGGGGAGCATGTGCAGAGGGGACTCGGCCCAAGACTTTAGGATCTGGCCCAGTTGCAGGAAGCTTCTCCTAGGTTTTCATTTGGGCAGTTAGAACCTCATAGATAATACCAACTCTAAGTTACTGGTCCATCAGTATATTCTGAACATAAGTCTCTCCTGCTTTTCTCTCCCTCTGCTTCTTCACTGAACCTTTGGACCTTGTCATTTGGTGCCTTAAGCATCCTTTTGCCAAAATATGATCAGCTATACCAGAGGCTCTCCTGTATTAAGAAACTTGCTCTACTGTTTTATTTTTTTAATGTTTTAATATTAAATATTGAGCCCCTATCTCAAATGAAAAGGATCTCATTCTTCGGCTAAAAATTCAGACTTCACATATTTAAGAAAGCAAACTTGGGCTGGGCACAGTGGCACATGCCTGTAATCCTAGTACTTAGAAGGTTGAGACAGGAGGATTACAGGTTTGAGGCCAGCCTCAGTAACTTAGGCCCTCAGCAATTTAGTGAGACCCTGTTTCAAAATTTTTTAAAAATACCCAGTACTTGGGAGGCTGAGACAGGAGAATGGCAGTTTTGAGGACAGCCTCAGCAAGTAGTGAGACTCTCATTACCTAATGAGACCCTGTTTCAAAATAAAAATAAAAAATTGGGCTGGGGGTGTAGCTTGGAGATAGAATGCCACTGGGTTCAATCTTTAGTGCCACAAAATATTAAATTTTAAAAATAATAAATAATAAAATGGACTGGGGGTTTAGCTCAGAGGTAGATGCCCCTAGGTTCAATTCCCAGTACCACACGAAAAAAAGAGAGAACTTGAAAACTCATCCCAGAAGACATGTGTCGCCTGAATCTACATGTAATAATTTGGGGCTTGATTTAGTGAATTAAACTAGGTTTTGTTAATCTGTGGATGATTTGGGGTATACCCTCACTGCCAATGATTTCCTTTCAGTCTGGAATGTTCTCCATAGCCTTACTTGTGTTGCTCATGGTCTGTATTCTAGAGGTTTGGATCCCAGTGTTTCTGATTTGTGCTTAGCAAGAGAGAGCATAAGTGCTATGTTTGTTCCCCTGGCTCCAGCAAGCTGCTCTCAGAAGACTACCAAAGCTGGAGCTTGGCCTGCTCATTTTCCCTCTGCCCAGAAGTGGGAGTTGGCCAGGAAAACTCCACTTTTGTGTCTTTTTCTCTGATGCTACACCAGGGACCTCCCCTAAAAATTCTCTTAGAAGAGATGTGTTCCTAACAGACTTGACTTCATCTGCTTCGGTGTGGGCCTTCTCTGACCCCAGGGGCCTCTCAAAAGAACTGCAGTGGGGGAGGGGTTCCACCTGAGCACTTCCTCTCCAGCTCCACTCCTTCCTCCCCACCTCCCTTCCTCACCCCAGTGCTGGAGATGCCCAAAGCTGCTGTGGAGAAGCCGAAGCCCTGAAGTCTGGCCACACTCGGGAGCAGCAGTTTGAGAGAAGAGTTTCTGAGTTCACTTTGATAGTCAACCTGTTCAGTCTGATTCGGGTTTGATTTCCCTCCCTTTCCTCCTCACTTCTGTGTTCCAAAAGTATAGACTACTCTGAAACCAATTCGTGAACATTACTGCATGTTATTTGAATGTATGGGAAGTGGCCACCCTCTTTTTCAAAGTTCTCCTCAGTCTGGCCTGCCCAGCCTTGAGAACTGTCCTCTAAGGCCCACTGCTGGGGGAAACCTCAGCTAACTGTCACTGTTCACTCACAACCTTCAGGTCTGTTGAGCTCCAGAAAGAAGAGCAAAGAGTTTTATACCTTTTCATGCAAGCACAACATTAGAACACTCGCTCTCAACACAGAACCATCAGTGACTCTCACAGCTCTTCCTCCTGCCTCAGTCTTCCTCTGGACTGTGCACCCAGGCTCTAGATGCGGGGACGGGGGCAGGCCTTGCCCAGCGCTCACAGTGAGCTCCAGGGATCCTGTTCACGCCTTCCCTGCAGTCACTCCCTTGTGCTCCTGGGTTATCTGTCAGCTGTGTGTTTGGAGAATTCCTTTGACGTTTAAGGAAGTATTGCCAGTTTCCCATTGCCTCTCAGAAGGTGCTCTGGAAGAAGTGTATGGGGATGCTGCCACACTCCCGCACTCTTCATTTTATAGGACACACAGGTGTTCATCTCTGAATTGTAAGCATCCAAAGCCTGAGTCAAATGAGAGCACTTTTTATAGAATCTTCCTAATATATGAAATTTAACCATGTATAGAGTTCACTTATTGGTGACATTAAGAACATTAAATACAATTTGCAGTTGCATTAAAATTGCTACCCCCAAGAGTTATCCGTGCCGACCTGTGCGTGCTAGTCAGTGGGATGGTTTCTAAGAGGCTGCAGAGGTCTGGCCGACTTCCTTCAAAGCTTGGTTGTTGGGGAGGCTCCCACTCATGTCCCTGAGCAGCATCACTGGTAAGCACACTTCCATCAGTCCCACTCAGCCTCTCAAACACAACTGCCCAACCCTGGACCCATGTGGAAGGGACATGGAATCCTGAATTCAGTCTAGGAGTGACTCACAAAGGAATTGCCCTTTACAGCCCATAGTACCTTGTCATGTGCATTTTCTCATTTTAACATTTAAAATCTCTGAGGGAAGGGAAATTGTCACAGACACATACTCCAGAGACTTCACTGTCTTCCAGTTTGAACCTTGCTTCCTCTACTTAGTAGCTGCGTGACCGTAAGGTGAAGAGTAACTTCTCTGAACTCAATACCCCAACAACATTCAGATAACCTTGTGGTTTATCACACCTTCCCCACACATCATCACTGTCCTCTGCCATGAGGAAAGCAAGATAATCGCTCCATTTTGGCACATGGGACTCAGAGGGCTGTGGCTTGCCCAAAGTCATGTGGCACATCAGTAGAAAAGTCAGGACTCAAGCCCTGACCTCTGATTTTCCACTGCAATTCTATAAAGAGTCTAAATTTTCATGCCCAAAATGAATCTTGGGAGCCAGGCATGGTGACACATACCTGTAATCCCTGTACTTGGGAGGCTAAGACAGGAGGATCACGGGTTCAAGACCAGCCTCAGCAACACGGCCAGACTCTCAGTAATCTGGCACCACCCAATTTCAAAATAAAAAAGACTGGAAGTGTTGCTTGGAGATAGAATGCCTCTGGGTTTCATCCCCAGTACAAAAAAAAAAAAGTTATATATATATATACATACATACACACATACATATATATGTCTTCTATTATATACAAAATATTAAATATGTATTTTTCTGGAAAGAGAATCTATATTCATCAGATTCTTAGTGGGATATTAGCCCAAAAATTTGAAGAACCACCATTTACATCATGCAAACAACAGAATATTTGGGAAGTTGAACCTGTCCATTCTTTTCATCAAGCCATATTTTAATCTAAAAGAAGTCTCTCGTGATGAAGTGCAACCACCAGGCTTTCTTGCCTTGAAGCTCTCTCTGCATTTAGTATTTCTTCGTTGTCTTAAATAATTTGTTTTAAGCAACACTAACCCCAAAAGGTTGCTGCCTTTGGGGCGGGGGGGGGGGGTGACTGGGGATTGATCCCAGGGGCATTCTACCTCCAAGCTACAACCCCAGCTCTATTTTATTTTTAAACAGAGTCTCACTAAGTTGCTGGGGCAGACCTTGAACCTGCGATCCTCCAGTCTCTGGCTGGAATTACAGGTGCACACCACCATTCCCAGCTCTTTGTTGCCTTTTGAAAGTTTGGTCTGAAAGGAAATACCAAGAAAAGAGACTTGGTCTCCAGTCTTCGGTCTCTCCACTCGTACTTTGCACACTGTCTGTCAGTTGTGGTTCTTGGTTTGGAGAGCACATTCTGTGTGGCTCAGAGTACAGCCTCTGGAACCACATTGCCTGGGTCCAAACCTCTCCTCTGCTGGCCAACAGTGGGCCCAGAGGAAGTCACTCCAGCCTCCTGCGCCTCAGCTGTTCAACTATAAAATGGGAATAATGCCCAGCGTGGTGGTGCATGCTTTTAATCCCAGTACTTGGGAGGCTGAGACCGGAGTATCCAGGTTCGCAGCCAGCCTCAGCTACGTAGTGAGGCTCTGTGCAACTTAGTGAGACCCTGTTTCAAAATAAAGAATAAAACAAAATATAGGACTGGAGGTATAGCTCGGAGGTAGAATGCCCTTGGGTTCAATCCCCAGTGCCACAAAAAATTAAAATGGGAATAATAACAACCTGGCTGATGAGGTCTTGGGAAGATCAAATGAATTCATGTAAAGCGCTTAGAACAGCTATTATCTGCCGGGCGTGGTGGCGCACGCTTGTAATCCCAGCATTCGGGAGGCTGAGACCGGAGGATCCGGGTTCGCGGCAGCCTCAGCTACCTAGTGAGGCACTCGGCAACTTAGTGAGACTCGGTTTCAAAATAAAGAATAAAAAATAGGGCTGGGGGTATAGCTCGGAGGTAGAACGCCCCTGAGTTCAATCCCCAGTACCGCAAAAAAAAAAAAGAGCAGCTATTATCTGTTCTGCAAACTCACTTGGGATTATAATAGAAGCAAGAAGAGGCAATTTATGGGAGAGGAGACAGAAAACATAATAGAAACAAGTCCAGGAGCACTGCTCTAGGGCTCTTGACGGAAGTGTCCAAGAGCCCTGCCCAACATTTAGGATGCACCCAGTACTGTACTCAGCATTGCAGACCTTTCCCCTGCAGGTGGCTGCTCTCGATCCTGTTTTGAAGAGGCCACTGGCTCACCAAGAAGCACTTGGCCCAAGGTCTGCACCTACCAAAGCCAGCAGTTCCAGACCCAGACCTGGCACTCCAAAGCCCTTGCTGTGCCTATGACCATGCAACATGCCATTTCAAATAATAAGCACAGTAATAATGACTGTTAAAGTATTGGTGGATGCTTAGAGGAGGAAAGCCAAAGTTTTACAGAAATCTCAGCTCTGAAAAATGACTTATTCACCTAGGCGTGAAGGAACCCCCTGTAATCCCAGTGCTTGGGAGGCTAAGATGAGGATCACAGATTCCAGGCCAGCCTCAGCAACCTAGTGAGATTCTCAGCAACCTAGCAAGCCCCTGTTACAATCAAAACATTTTTTTAAAAGGCTGGAGGTAGCCGGGTATGGTGGCACACGCTTGTAATCCCAGCATTCAGGAGGCTGAGACCGGAGGATCCGGGTTCGCGGCCAGCCTCAGCTACCTAGTGAGGCCCTCCACAACTTAGTGAGACTCGGTTTCAAAATAAAAGAATAAAAAATAGGGCTGGGGGAGTAGCTCGGAGGTAGAATGCCTCTGAGTTCAATCCCCAGTACCACAAAAAAAAAAAAAAAAAAAAAAAAAAGGCTGGAGGTGTGTGTAGCTCAGAGGTAGAATACCCCTGAGTTCAATCCCCAATACCAAAAACAAAACAAAAAGACTCATTCCCCAAGAGTCCTTGGTGTTACTGTTATATAGAATGTTTCAAGAGCCAGGATTTAAGTAATGCCTGTAAGTACATGCAATGATTTAAGACATCTCCAAAACCCACCCCCTGCTTCTTCATGCTTTATACCCATTGTTGTTTCTTTGTCATATCACTAGGATTAGAAATCCACAACCCAATTGATCCCCATTTCTCTCATCCTTTCTTTTCTCTTTTTTTTTTTTTTTTTTTTTTTTTTTTTTTTTTGAGGTACTGGGGATTGAACTCAGGGGCATTCTACCTCCGAGCTACACCCCCAGCCCTATTTTTTTATTCTTTATTTTGAAACCGGGTCTCGCTAAGTTGTGGAGTGCCTCACTAGGTAGCTGAGGCTGGCCTCGAATCTGGATCCTCCGGTCTCAGCCTCCTGAATGCTGGGATTACAAGCGTGCACCACCACGCCCAGCTTCATCCTTTCTTTTCTAGACCAGTCTCCACACCACTTCCAGAAAGAGCTCCCTAAAATACCAATCACACCATGTCACTCCCCTGCATTGATCCTCTCAAAGGTTTCCCATCCTCTCCAAATGCCCAAACCCTTGGCTCGGATTTGAATTGAATAACTCTTGGATTCAAGCCCCTAACCCCTTCCCCCCATCACCTGCATCTCCAACCATGCCCTCAACACACATCCTGAGCATGCCCATCTTTGGCCTTGCTCACTTGCCCCTCAACTACCCATCCATCCTCACTTGTGGTCTAGACTTTGCCTCCTCCAAGATGTTTTCTTGACCATTGCCACACAGCCCCTCACCTTCCAGTGAGATCGAGGCCTGTGCTGTGGAGCTTCAGCCCTGGCGCTGGACCACTCCAAACTAATCCTCAGTCCACAAGTCCTTCCTCCTCACCCCAGGCTGGGCCCCCAAAAGCGCCTGAGTCGTTTAAGAAGATCTCATTTAATTTGAATTTATTAACTGAATGTGAACAAAGAGGTACTGGTCTCCATGTACTAGTAAGGTGGTCACTTCCATCCCCAGCCTCCAACTCATCTGGGAGCATTGAGAGGGCAGAAACCACATGTTAATCATCTGTTTAGTTCCAGAGCCAGCCCAGGCTCTGGCACCCAGCAGTCATGCACCCAGTGGTTACTGAAGCTGTTAGTTAATTGGCATTGGAGCTGCTGGAGAAAGAAAAAGAGTAAAGGAATCGGTGCTGAGCCCCTAGGTGAGCCCGGCACCATGCAAGGCGCTTTCTGTGGCATGTCCTCTCAGACCTTCAGACTTACTCCATGAGGTCAGCACTATTGTTATCCTTCTTGGTTAAGAAAACTGAGGTCTAGAGAGCTGAAGTCAGTGTCCCAGACAGCGCTAGTAGGGAGAGGAACTGGGCTTCTCTGGACCTGTGCAGTGAGCCCACGCCCACAAGACATGAAAGGGCCCCTCCCTGGCAACTTCCGTGGATGTGACTCTACCCCCCAAGTGGAAGAAGAGAATAAACATTCTCACGGACTGGACTCCCCCTCGCTTTCTAGGATGCTGTACTTCTCTTGTTTTCCTTCCACCTCTGTGAAAGATCCTTCTCTTGTGCCTGCTAAATGTGAGAAGACCCTGCATTCCTTCCTCAGCTCTCTGCTCTTCTTTCAAACTCTCCTCAGATTAGAGACAATTTGTACTTCAAGACTTGGATTTTAGCCGGGCGTGGTGGCGCATGCTTGTAATCCCAGCATTCGCGAGGCTGAGACTGGAGGATCCGGGTTCACGGCCAGTCTCAGCTACCTAGTGAGGCCCTCCGCAACTTAGTGAGACCCTGTTTCAAAATAAAGAATAAAAAATAGGGCTTGGGGGTATAGCTCGGAGGTAGAATGCCCCTGAGTTCAATCCCCAGTACCACAAAAAAAAAAAAAAAAAAGACTTGGATTTTGCTGGGCATGGTGGTGCACACCTGTAATCCCAGTACTCAGGAGGCTGAGATAGGAGGAACAAAGGTTTGAGACCAGCCTCAGCAATTTAGCACAGTACTCAGCAAGTTAGCAAGACCCTGTTTTAAAATAAAAAATAAAAATAGGGCTGGGGTGTAGCTCAGAGGTAGAATGCTCCTATGTTCCATTCCTGGTACCACCAAAAAAAAGGAGACTTAAAGTATAAACTCCATGAGAGTAGAATCAATTTGATTTGTTATTTTGTCCCTCAGCACAAGTCCGGCACTGCGGCACTGCGCAGGTGCTTCATCAATACCTATTGATAAGCAAATGAACACTTACCTTTAGTATATGCCAGGCACTAAGAGATTTACGTGCATTAACTCATTTACTTATGAAGTAGAAGCTCTTGTTTTCCTTACTTTATTGGTGAGCAGACTGAGACTTGGGAGATCAGGTAATTTGCTTAAGGGCACACAGCTGGGAAGCCTAGGAGTCAGGAATCAAATAGGCATTTGGCTCCAGTTATGTGGCTCCTGGGCCATGTGAGTCCACCAGGCCAGTACCACCACACTGCTTTTCTCCAAGAATCTTCTGGATGCCTTAGAACCAGTTAAAAGGCCTTGTCTAAACCCTGTGTGTTCCCCTAGCAACGTATTTTTATATCGTGATAATTTTCACAGAAACCTCCCCCACTGGACCATGACAGTCCACCCCTGAGCCCTAACATAGGATACAGACAGCAAATGTTACATAAATGAATGAACTAGAGAACCTATGGGATGGAACATGCCATCCTTACTTCATGCTCTGATGAACTGAGGCTTACAGAGGTTAGTCATTTGTCTGAAGTCTCTTAGCTTCTATGTTGTATCCCCATGACCCATGCTTGAGCCCACCTCCAAAGCAAATCTTTTTTCCATTGTATGCTTTCAGCTGGCCAGCATTTAATTTAAGTACTATTTAAGTTTCCTTTGCCTGATGAAGATCAGGTTTACCTGATCTTACCAGAACTCCCAGGCTGAGCAGGGTGGGGCAGCCAATGTCAGGGCAGTGCTGGAGGAGTGCCCAGAGCTGTGGGGATTAGCCTGGGGGACAGAAAGGCCCCTGGAGAGAGATATGTCCCATCTGGGAGCTCTGACCCCTTGTAATGAATGAGCCCAAGGAGATTCCAGAATTAGAAAAGGGAGCATCCTTAGGATCAAAATGCAGCCTGCCCTCTGGGCTCCAGTCTCCAGGCACTGCAAATGCTATCTGCCTTACCTGGGCACACACTAGTAGCATTTGCATAAGACTTTTCTGAGGCATTGGCAACAAGGGGAGTCTTACTGAAACTTTCATCTGTACTTTGGGGGTCAGGGACAATGTGTGAGGAGCACCAGGGGAACCCATTCTTTCCAGAGGTGAACTCCTCACAGGAGAGTCGGCACCCCCCAGGCTGGGTCTGCACAGTCCTCTTCTCACTTCAGCACATTCTAGGTTCCGCAGGTCTTCCGCAGGGGAAATTGAGGCCTTTGCCACGAAGTGACTTGTGCAGCCTCCATCCCGGCATGCCCTTACCCATGACCAGGGGCTGGCCTGTGTAGCTGTCACCTGCCTGTCTCCACTTCTTCAAATGATGCTTTTTTTTTTTTTTAGCTTTCTACATGCTGTTGAGGTCATAGGCACAAAGGGAAGAATAAAGGTGGTCTGTATCATGGAGAAGCTGAGTCCTTGCCTTTGGGGAGCCCTATTAAGAACCAGCAGTGCCTCAGGGGGCCCCAAGTAATAGACAGCTGAGAAGAAATGAGGGTGGGGTGGGCAGATCCCAGAGAGCTTGGGCTGGGTCCTTCTTACTTACCAGCAAGCATGTTCTGGTAACGGAGCCTCTGGAAGAGGGTGCTGGTTGAACAGGTGAGGTGACCTGGGCAGGGTCACGGCCCAGAGTTTCTCTGGGATCTGAGGCGCCCTGGAAGGTCTCTGGGCCATACAAATCCACCAGAATTCTGGTTCTCGAGGGAGTTTTCCCATGAGGGTTTAAGATCAGAGGCACCAGCTAGGCATGGTGGCACACACCTGTAATCCTAGTTCTTGGGAAACTGAGACAGAAGGATTGCAGGTTCAAGACCAGCCTCAGCAATTTAGCAAGACTCTCACGAATCTAGCAAAACCCTGGTTCAAAATAAAAATAGGCTGGGGGTGTAGCTCAGAGGTAGAATTCCCCTGGGTTCAATCCCCAGTACCACACACACACACACACACACAAAGATTAGAGGCACACCCCAGGCTCCCAGCTTCCTAGTCTTCCTTCTCATGGAGCAGAAAGGTGCTGACAAGGGAGCAGCTCTCCTCTCTACAACCATGGCAAGAAAAGGATTCTTCCCTTCATTCAATAACTGCCTAACAAATACTAATACCACCATATAATGTTTGCTCTGGGCTAGACACCGAGAAGGACTTTAGTGAACTGCACTACTGAATGCTAGCAGTGACACAATGAAAGCACTATTTTTACTTGGACTTTGTGGATATGGGACCAATCTGCAGATCTGCTCAGCCCAGGCCCATTGACCAGATGTACTAGAGACACTTTCAGAGAACACAGTGGTCACTCCTGTGGGGTGAAGGGAGGCTGTGAGTGTCCTGGAAGGGATTAAGAAGCCCCCAAGGGCAGGGCATGGTGGCACATGCCTGTAATCCCAGTACTTGGAAGACTGAGACAGGAAGATCAAAGGTTTGAGGTCAGCCTCAGCAACTTAACAAGACTCTCAGCAACCTAGAGAGACCTTTTTCAAAACAAAAAAATAAAAAAGGGCTGGGAATGTAACTGGAGATAGAATACCCCTGGGTTCATTCCCCAGTACCACCAAAAACAAAAAGGAAAGAGGCTCCAAACAACAAAGGAAATGCTCCCTTCCTCCATGCCCGTCCTCCCTCAATGAGCCAGTTCAGAGCACTGCACAGGAAAGTGGCCTCAACTCCACTTCCTGGCCTCCAACCAGTCTCTCTTCTACAGAGGCAAAGAACAGTGCTCACCCTCCCCACACTAGCTGTGTGACCTGGGAAGGTCTCACCCTCTCTGTGCCTCAGTTTCCTCTGATGTCAACTGTAGAGGAATATGGGAGGCTGTGTCTCTGGAGAGGACAGAATGAGAGGCACTAGGAGAGCTTGAAGGGTCTGTGTGTGTCTCTAATACTTCCAACAAGAGACATGGGGCATCAAGAGACAGCGGGCATCTTGGAGGCTGAGTTCCAAAGGATGAGTAGTTTGTTTTTTGGTGTTTTTTTGTTTTTTTGTTTTTTTTTTTGTTTTTTTTTGTTTTTTTTTTTTTGCGGTACTGGGG
>PVLC010001636.1:8153-26959 GCA_004027655.1 Graphiurus murinus
GGTACTGGGGATTGAACTCAGAGGCATTCTACCTCCGAGCTATACCCCCAGCCCTATTTTTTATTTTTTATTTTGAAACCGAGTCTCACTAAGTTGCGGAGTGCCTCACTAGGTAGCTGAGGCTGGCCGCGAACCCGGATCCTCCGGTCTCAGCCTCCCGAATGCTGGGATTACAAGCGTGCGCCACCACGCCCGGCTGGGAAATATTTTTAAATTAATTTTCAATCCAACAATAGTCATTTATTGGAGGAAAAGATACACATTAGGAGATGACTTCTTGACCACTGAGAAGTTGAATATGAAATTAAAGAGACTAGTCATCTCAAAGTAGCTTATGATTTGTTCTTAGACTTGGATTAAGGGTGTTGGTCAATGTAATTAAATCTTAGAAAGACCCTTCCTTTAATTGGGACATATAAACTACGGAAATAACTAGAATAGATGTCAAATATATTAAGTGACAGAATGGAATTTAGTTGAAGTATTAAAGAAACTTGGAGATGAGAAAAAATATAAGAGTAAATTCTTACAAAACAACAATGCTTATAATTCTAAATGTTGGAAGGGCAATGTTTAATATGTATATGCTGTGTAAGTAGGAAAAAGGGCAAGCGCATTTTGGGAATTATCACTGGAGGGGTCTACCAAAAACAACAAATACTTCTGTTCCTGATTTTAGTCATCAATAAAGAATTTAAGTAAATACTGTGTAAAGATATTTTTATGACATTGAACCTTGCTATGATGTATAATTGTAATGCGCTAATAAAATAATTTTTAAAAAGATAAGTCTAGGAAGCACTCCGGCCCTTTCCAGTGTCATCTAAAAAATAGAACTGTGATGGGGAGGAAAGAAGGCGGAAGAGGGTGGGATACTAGGGAAATTACACCAAGTGATGTGTGTTATGTATTTATGCGTCACTTAGAATCTATGATGTAAAGTTACAACATATATAATACAGAGAAGTATAAAAGCAAAACAAGGACAACAACAAAACACTATTGTGACTTTTCAGAAAATGTATTTTATGCCTTGGCTTCTCAACCAAGACTATGCAATTTTTACCTTTCCATGAAGCTTTTCCTCTAGTTCCTGTCCTCATACCTACTACTTTCCCTTCTTAAAATTACTGTAAGCTGTAGGCATGGTGGCACACTACTGTAATCCCAGTACTTGTTAGGCTAAGACAGGAAGATCACAGATTTAAGGCCCATCTCAGCAACTTACCAAGACCACTGTACTGCCATCTTAGTGAAACCCTGTTTCAAAATAAAAAATAAAATAGTGCTGGAGGTATGGCTCAGAGATAGAATGCCCCTGGGTTCAATGCCCAGTAACAGAGATTCCTGTTATAGGGCTGCTTCCTATCCTTGAAGTGACTTTAGTTGCTTAGTAACAATATGTGACATTTAGCACACACTGTATGTCCAACACTTTTGGTGTATTACATCTTACTGAATGCCCATTAATGTCTCATGAGACTAGCATTGCTGTTCTTTGACTGTATTAGGAAACTGAGACTTAGGGAGGTTAAAGTACTTTCAGGACACAGAGCAGTACACAGTGGTACAGCCTAGATAAAAACCCAAGTAGACTGACCCCAGCGTGTAGGTGGTTATCGGCCATCACCAGGCTTCTCCTACTATGCTAACCATCTTCACATTTGGTTTCCTCCTGTTCAAATGGGACAATATTACATCTTGAGAAAAATTCTTGTGAGAAAAAAATAACATGTAGAGTGCCTGGGCAGGGTTTGAAATCAATCGCTGACATTAAAAAAAAGATAATAAATCTATGCTGAGTTTACACATCTAGAAACCATTAATAAAAATTTATAATAAATTACACATCAGGGGATGGGTTTAACTATTTTCTCTTCTTTAAATGGAAATCATTAATGAGTATCTAAGGAATGCCATAATGACTATACAGCACAAATTTCAAAGTACTTCGAAATTGCAAACTGTATTTAAATCATGTGCATAATCAGATGTATAAGACATGTTAATCATTATCCCACTGGAATATATGACCATTCATTGAAACAAAATATAGTATCTGAAAACAAGTCATCAGCTGATTCTACCATTTGAGAAGCATCTGTTGTATTGTAATACACATTTGTTAAAGTGTTCCCCACTGTGGAATATGCCCTACCTTCCAAAGTAAGAGGAATATAGATATAGCGATAGAAAGATAGCAAAATGCCAAGATACTTCAGTTGTTTCTCACTGAGAGTTCTATGAAAAAATTAAATTACACAAACATAATTTAATCTAATCAATGGTAGAATTTAGAGTGTAAATATATCACAGCATCGCTGCCAAATAATTCTTATTCCAGATGATTCAAGTATTATTCCTGCATGTATTTATCCAGATCTATGTTTCCTAATACAGTACTTTCCTTTTCCACTTCTCCCTACAAGCCAAATATTTCCTCATCAAAAAGCATGCTTTGAATTATTTGAGAGAAAATTCATGAGGAATACTGGATTGTGGTAAACTATATTTTGTATTTTGTTACTATAGTTTGCATTTAAACAGAAAGATGACATGATAAATTTTGACAAGGAAAAGTATATGCATATGCCTTTTAAATCCCTAATTGTTGCTATAAATTCAATTTATTTTATAATAATATTTATCATCTTCTTTTTATTTTGGCATGGAAAGTGAAATTCCATTCCTGCACTTGACACAAGCATAAAAGAGAGCAAAGCAATGGCTTCTTATAAAATTGAATGAGAGACACAAACTTTTTATAAGGGAAAGGATGAAGAATTTCAGTACTTCTTAATGTGGAAAACATTTCCAGTGTAGTCTGGTATGAATGAGTGTATGCAAATAATTTCCAAATAATATAGTAAGTATACTTAAAGAAAGCTTCATCTGCATATTTGAGGTAACAGATACTTGTTTCACCTTAACACATAAGTTTTCTTTTGTAAATGAAGTGTTCTTTTGAGGTGAGGGAAACAAAGTAACTAAAATTAAATAAAACAATGTTTTATGCTAACTTCCTAGAAAACAAAGATTAGATCTCCATAGTTCAGTAACTTTTGGTAATATTGACAGATATTTTTTTCTGTCCACAAATTTCTTATCACCAAAACAGAATTAAAGTAAATTGTTTTTTAAAAATGCAAATGCTAGCTTACACATATATATCTGTGATTATAGGTTGAGAAACTAATAGTTAGTCTTTTTAGTAAATCTAAGAAAACATAATATCATGCTGAAAAAATCGTTGAGTCCAATTCCAATTCTCAAGTGGAAAGTGATGTCAAAAGATGGTACTTAACAGTCTTACATATTCAGTTATATACAATTCCTCTATGTTATATTTCTGCACTAATGGAACCCACAAGAGCAATTGGTTTAGCTTTTCAGTGCATGAATGAGTTGCATTTAACTTCCCACATATACAAGAGTGGAATTCAAAATGAACTTCCAATAGCAGAATGTAATCAATTAGAACAGTGATTCTTAAATTTTAACAGACATTTAGAATTACCCAAGTGATGCTAGGGATCAGTGCCACTCCTTGAGAAATAATAACTTATAAGGATTTAGGAAATAACTTAGAAATGTTCTGGATCTGATTTCCTCATATTTTAAAAGTATTATTTTCATGCCTAAAGAGGATCCTCATTAACCTGAATATTAGGAAATAATAACTCCAATACCAATTTTCAAAGATAAAACTGAAATACAAAATTGAAGACTGAAACACAAAGCAATAACACAAAAGCACACTATGTCCACAGTTCATGTCCTCACCAAAGCAAGCCATGTCTCTTCTCCCCGAACAAAGTGTTTAGATTTAAGTATGTGCCACTTCTTTTTTTTTTGGTGGTACTGGGGATTGAACTCAGGGGCATTCTACCTCCGAGCTACACCCCCAGCCCTATTTTTTTATTCTTTATTTTGAAACCGAGTCTCACTAAGTTGCGGAGTGCCTCACTAGGTAGCTGAGGCTGGCTGCAAACCCAGATCCTCCGGTCTCAGCCTCCCGAAAGCTGGGATTACAAGCGTGCGCCACCACGCCCGGCTATGTGCCACTTCTGATGAATGAAAATTACATGAAGAAGTAAATTACCATATTTTCTACGAAAAGTCTGAAAAAGAGTTTATTAGCAAATTTACACCTCTAACACAGAATTAATTCAACAAAGGGACTCTCAGCTGATATTAATACAAAGTCTAAAGCCCCTAAGCATAGTCAACTATGATGAAAAAAACGTTATCTACTAAACCAAGTAAAATAACAGAAGTCTGCAGGAAATAGAAGCCACCAAGTGAGTTATCTGCATCTCCTGCCTGACAATGCTTCCACTACAAGAAGCATTCCTTGTACTAGGCTGGAACAGAGATGAGATGCTGTCTCCAGAACACAGAAAGCTGGTTTTTGTAATTAGTCATGGCCAACAGAATCTCATGTAAAAATGACAAGAAAAGGTATCCCCCACATCATGTGGAAAAATTTCCGGCTAGAAAAAACAAAGAATTCAGGATGGACAAATTAAGTGAACAGATTCAATTGGACTGCTTGTCTTTCCCCAACCTCCTACTTTGGACGCCAGAATAGTTTTATAGCTTTCATGGACATACTAGGACCCCAAAATACCTTTTCTAGCATTGTTATTATTATTCATGGACTTTCATTTCAGCTTATATTTTCATGTACAATATTCTCTTTTGCCCTTTAACCTAAGAACTTGACACACCAAATAAAGGCATCTTAAGTGAACTCATTATCACCCTAGCCAAGTTTCTAGCCACAGATCTGCTTTCCCCACCTCTGCCCCTCCTTAAAAAATCTTTGACATTTTCCCTCTTAACTCTACATGTGATCCACTAGCAACATTCCACTAGTCCATGGATTAAAATATTATTCCAACCATATTATAATGACTCAAAATCTAAATCTCCAGCTCTGAGCAGATAAAATCTGAGCTACTTCTAAAATCCATTAATCAAAAGGTCAAAAGGCTGTAAGGGCAAGATTTAAAAATAACACATAAATACTATTACTGAAAAAAATGATCAGTGGTAATGTAATTGTGTTTGTTTACAGATTTTAAAATGAGTAATTATATGCTATTACAGTTTATAAAACACTATAACAAAAAGGTGTGTATTTCTATTAACCAGTTCACAATGCTTCAAAAAAGATTTAACTATAGACATTTAAATGTCTATATTTGAAAAATTTTTTAAAAATGCTGAAATTTGGTTGGCTTTACCACCCCAATGATATTTTCTAAAAATTAAAAAAGAAAAAAGCTAAATAAATAAATTTATGACTAACCAGACCTATTTTTGGTCAAACAATCAAGGATAGTAGAGCCATGCGACATGAGGTTACAATCAAAGAGAAACTCATTAATCAGTAAGTTTAAAAGGTAGAAATAAAGCAAAATATAAATGCACAATGTAATGAGTTTAGGTTCAGCCTGAATCTTAGGTATCTGTCACTGTGTTCTTTTAAATATTTGTCAAAGCAAACAAAATACCTAGGGATGAAAAATTATAAAGTATTACACTAATTCATATAATCTAATGAATCATATAATATAAACTGGGATATGTGATGAAAAGAAAGATTGAATTTGTGATCCAAAGAGGTCATAATATTAAATGTGAAAGTCAAGATTTGAATACTCAATATGAATACCCTACTATTGTTTCTATTTCATCCACGTTTAAACGTACTTGGATTCTGTTAAAGTCCATAAATTAAAATCTAAAAGAATTCTAAATTTACCTACTTTGTGCTATGGAAGTTAGTTAATCTTATAATTACACTTCCATGTTTTAGAATGTAAATTCAGGAAAAAATACACAGTTAAATTGTAATCTAAGATGAAAAATGTTATGGGTAAATGAACCACAACAAACAAACATTTTACTTAACATTTTTTGAATGTGCTAAACTGTTATGCAAACAAACCTACTTTGGACATTCCTAGAATTAAGAAACCACATTTGCTGCAATACTATGACTTCTGTAAATTACTTGGTATACACTGTATAGTTTTGTGTAATTCAAAAATTATAGCACAGTATATGAAATTATAGAATTCCCATGAATGAAATCACAGATGTACAAATCCATTAGACTTTATGAAACATCAGTCCTTAAGAGCTTTATTATTTAACTCATTCTTATTGCTCATTCAAGCTTGTTCTTGTTGTGTGTGTACATATATACATATGTTCTGGTTTAAAGAGATACCAAAACAAGACTGAAAGTCAGTCAAATGCACAAGCTGAAGATGAATAGACACATTAGCTCTTTCAAAACCCAATGAACTGAGAATGAACAATTACAGCATCTGCAAAAGGAAGACCAAGAAAAGAACACTTATAATTTGTTTAAAATAAAGTCTATAAAGCCCCATGATAAACAGTAAGTTCAAAAACTGCTAGATCACCATACCTAATATCACCCTGAATAAATGATAGATTGTCACATTTAATAAGTAAACTGCGTAAACTGTCATTCTCTCTTCTCTTTGTATTTTATTATTTATTTATGTATTTATTATTTATGGTATTAGGATTAAAACCAGAGGTATTCTATCTCTGACCTATATTCCTTTACTCCTAGTCTTTTTTTTTTTTTTTTTTTTTTTTTTTTTTTTTTTTTTTTTTTTTTTTTTTTTTTTTTTTTTTTTTTTTTGCTGAGGCTGTCCTTGAACCTGCGATCCTCCTGTGTCAGCTTACCAAATATTGGGATTACAGGCATGAAGCATGCCATTTCTCTCTATATTTTTAGATTTCATGAATTTAAAATATTCTAACATGTAAATAATTCTATACTTTATAAAATAGTGATTATATCAAGCATACTGAATCTAAACTCAGATGGTTCCCTATATTACCTGGTTTTGAAAATAACCAGAAAACCATTTCCTATGACAGTTGCAAACATAGGACTTTGGAATTAGAAATTCAGATCTCCAAACTAAGACCTGCCAGTCATACTTAATGGTAAGCTAGACAAAGATCATCTTTTTCTTATTTGTACATAAGTCATCTTTCCCACAGGTTAAATTTATACATCTCAATTATAAAGATGTCATAAAGAATACTCCATGATTCAGATATAGTGGAGGATATAAAAGAATTTCTACTTAATGATTACATTTTAATTGGTACAATATTTACTATGAATATTAATGCTGAATATTCAATATTGAATGTTACATGACATATAACCCATCCACTGTCACAGAAATAAAATATTTTCTGCCTTTTTCACCTTTTTTAGTTATTTGTGTCTTTTAAACAGAAAAGACATTCTCAATTTTTTATTTTTTCCAAAATTTAATTTTTAGCATTGCTGTCAAAAAGAATAGTTTGATAGCTTGATGATGAGCATTTCAAAAGGTAGTAAAAAAACTTAAAAATTAGTATTTGCTTAAGTTCCTCTGAGAATAAAGTTTTACTAAATGGATTAGGTTGGTCAATAAGTCCATCATCTACTGTTTGACAACTGTTAAGAGACACAATATAGGAGGAAACAATCCTTTTTCTTAATATCAACTAATTCCAAAGGATAGGTTACAATCACTTAATCCTAGTCTCTGTAAATAAACTACTATCAATCATCAAGTTTTTAAACTTTCTAAATACTTTCCATTTCAGAGATAATGAGATAACTAAGCTTAATAGCCAAATAGTATCAAATGAAACTGCTTCAAACTTTGCCATAACTGAAAAATGATTAAGTACTGGTCAGGTATGTTGAAGTTATATATTAGAAAGTTTTGATTAATTAAAAATGGGTAAATATTAATGTTACACTTAAGTGTTGCTTTTCAGACAGTCACAGCAATATAGTCATGGCTCCAAAGTTTAAGAAGATGCATCCAAGTTGGATTATTTAAACTTGCAATAAATAGATGTATTTCTTGGAAAAATATCTATTGTTATAGTAAAACTTGAGTTTCCTTTTTATAACAAGATTGTATGATTACTCGTTTATATTGTTCTTTCCGCAGGAATCTACACACCCCCCGTTTGCATCCTGTTATTCATTTTGAGTTTCCCTTCTCTTTGCTATACTGTTTCACTAACAGTGTGTATGTGTGTGTGTATGGCGGGGGGGGGGGGTCTAACTGCACAAGAATCCTAAGCACTGTTGGCTTGCTCCAAGTCTCCCAGTTTGTATTTAGTATTTATTCAGTTCATAAGGGTTACCATACAAATTATACTCTCTGTGTACTCCAAAATCTTGTGTCTTCCCAGACCACTGGAGAAGACTTTAGGATCTTCATTGTTTTTTATAAAATTTTCTCCCTTACCTTCCATTTAACTCGACATTCCTATATTGAACAACCTAATGTATTGCTTAGGGTGTATACACAGCACAAACCCAAATTTTGTACATTTAGATTTTTTCTTCTGAAGACAAAGCAAATAATATTTTAAAAATCTAGTTAAGGCCATAAGACCAGGCTAAAACACTAAGGTATACTCTGTACCAAGCTTGTTAAGATACCAAGTCCCAGGTTTTACATAAAATGTAAGAAATCGACACATAGGAAGCATGCCCCACAATGTGCATTTTTACAGTCTTTCCAGGTAATTCCTATACACACTGAAATGTGGAATTATTAATGTAAAAGATCTAAAATTAAATGTACTTGTTGAGAGAATGACACAAATATGCAATAATATTCTACTATTAAATACACTGAATTAGTATAAAAAATAAACTCATTAAGGAAGAGCTGGGAAAATACTTTTAAACATGTAGGAACTCCATGATAAGCCCAGGTCCACTACTATAGTCTTTATAAGGTAGATTTTGGAATTTCCTTTATTTGTGGCATTGAATAACAGGACACATACCTAATCATGCATATATGTGAGTACATGTGTCTATGTCTTTATACACATATATACCTATATAATATACACCTAAATATATATGTGTGTGCATTATCTGTGTTTTCACACACATATTTTTCTGACTAGAGGGTAATAATTATGTTAGTACTTTAGTGTCACACTGGTTACTATAAGCAGCTTCACTCTATTCCACTGTTTCTAAACATGGAACAATCTACATTTTTTTTCTTTTTAATATACATAGTTGGGTTCCTTGTTATGAAGGAGTAGGAAATAGAAGGATAAAATGATTTAAGTCAATAAGTCTTTAAGGACTATAGCCACTTATTCAAGTAAGATTATTTAAGCTTGCGATAAAGATGACATTTCTTGGAAAAATATTTATTGTGATAGTAAAAATTGAATTTCCTCTCTAATAAAATTGTATGATTACTCGTTACTTGAATGTAAACTCCTCAGCTAAGAGCAAAGATGACATATTACATGCCATGGAATACCCTACCCATAGTCAAGAAGAAAGCACAACCTGTGAACAAATGCTCATGTTCAGAAGAGAATTCCATGAAGCTGGAAGTGGCTCAGGGTTACACTCTACAGCAGTGGTTTCCAAACTACACTATGCACCTAGCCCCACAGCCTTTTTATTAGTCCATAGGTCAATAGTGAGGTCCCAGGTCATGCTGATGCTGCTTGGACGGGGACTATACTTATGAAGACTAGAGATCCAGGGAAAAGTCTTTAGATCCTTGCTATATAAGAGTTCTCAGAAAAGAGAAATAATTTAGATATAGTCAGGAAAAATAATATAAGAAACCCAGTAACCTGAGATCTAGTTTTAACTTGATCACAATAAACTCACACTCATAGACACAGCACTGCGTACTGCATAAGGCATCACCAAAATGAAGAGCTTTGTTAGAAGAAACTGAAAATTCAAAGCTTTATACAGATCAGAGAAAACTGAAGTGACTGCTATGAAACTTCTAAATATATACTCTTCCTTGAAATCACTCCCCTCAAATTAGTGTATATTGCACAGACTACAGTGTTATACTACACTGCTTTTGTCCAAGAGAAAAAGCATATAAGCAAGCAAACAAATAAAAAAGATGCTCAGACTAAACACATGAAATCATGTAAACATAAATCTAAAGGAAAATTGTTTTGCAATATTCTAAACATGAATCACAAATTCAAGTATCTGCCAATGTGTTGTCTGGGTACTGCGTGGTGACCAAGACCAGCACAGTCAGCATCATCTGAGAGCATGTTGGAAACAGTCTCTGGCCACACCTATACACTCAATTAAAATCTGCATCAGAACAAGGTCCCCAGGTGACTGCAAATACACTGAAGTTTAAGTAGCACTGATGTAGTCCACGGGGATTTTACCATTAATTCCTTTGCTATGGTTTGTTTAACAATATGACATTTTAACAAGACCATTTCTTTAAAAAAAAAATCTATTTTTAGCTAATAAAGATATAAGTGAGAAATTAAACAATTATTTTACATGAGAAAACACTGTTATTTTCAACAGAAAAACTTCCATTTAAAATACTCTATGATGATGAAATACTGTATGACTAAAAGGTTACAAATACCACCTAGGCACTTAGCTCCGAACCCTAGACTTCACAGTTGAGTAAACTGAGGTATAGGATATACCAGAGTTGGATAAAGTCAAATAGTTTGTCAGTGGCACAATGAAGAATGAAACCCAATTCTATTGATTCCTATCCTATACTTAAGAATTCTTTCCAGCAACGAAAGAAATTTTAATTATATTTTCTTACAGTAACCATACAGTCATATAAAGAATTAGAAGTATTTTGAAAGGATAAATGAAATGAAATATCCATAAGAAAGGAAAATCCAGCAATAATCTATCACAGTGCTCATGTGTGTTTTATTCTTGCCATGTAAGTATATGTTTATGTCCCTCTGAATCACACTATGATGTGTAATTATGATGCTCTAATAAAAGTACAAAAAACTGAATAAAGAGGAGAACTTGAATTGGACATACATAATTAGAGAATAACTTCTAAATATATGTTTTTCAAAGAATGATAGCATATATCATTTCAGTAGCTAAGACTAAAGAATAAAACTGGAAAATTAATTTTAGGAATTATAAATTTTTCCATGTCACGTAAGTTTTACTATACAGTAATAAACAAGACTTTTCACATATGACTAATTTTTATAGTTATCAACACAGAGAGAGCTGTACTTAATATTAAGCATCTTGTAAGTTATTGTAGAAAAATTAAAACCTGCTGTCATACCATCAAAGAAGCTCTTGGCTCTCAGGTAACTGACACTAAGCCTGAGGACTGAAAGTTTGTCCAGTTTATTAATAACATCTTGTGGGAATGGCAGCAGGCTAGCCAAGCGGTCCAACTCTGTGTTAAGCCGGTCTCTGTGTCGCTTGGAGGGATTTGACTTGATTCCTTCAGCTGGGATTGGCTTTACTCTGAAAAATAAACAAAATACCATAAAAATCCTTTAAAAAGCAGAAAGCAAACATTTCTACTGCATTATAACATCTCTCAAATATTTCTCTAGTATTACAAACTTTAAAAATCTATTTATATAAATCTTTCCCAAATCTTCCTTTCATATCTTAATTAGGAAAAACAAGGGAATGGGACAAAATTACTCATTATGTCTTATTAAAAAGCTTATGAAATCATCATAGGAAAATGCTAAATATATTTTATGAAAATGCTTATGTATACCTCATACACATGCAGTGTACTAATTCCCTGTTGACAAGTCAACTAGGATTCATTTCTCCCTCAACCGCAACCATTATTAAAAGACAAAAAATACTTGGAGTAAAATATGTGAAAGTCATGATTTTTTCACTATCTTCTACAATAAGCATCTCAGCATCATTATATTGTAGATAAGCAGAAAAAAAACCTATTTTAAAAGTTTATCTTCATCTTTCACAGCTTCCTATATTTATTTACATATTTTCATCCCATTTCCAAGCCCTCTTCATATCTGAGGATGAGCCTTGAGCCATCTAAGGTGGTTCTCACATATTAAAACAAGAATAAATTTGAATTTAGTTACTTATAATTATTGAATAACAAATGTTAGAGGTTAACTGCTCATTTTTGCTTGTGGCAAGCTTTGCTTTCATGCCAGTTTAATAATCCTATTTGTTAACTTTCATAGTTTGTATCTCAATTAAAAAGTTCAGTGAAACTGCATGTAAAATTGAATCTACAGATCATCAGACTTCCATGCTGAATTATAAATAGGGAAGTGCTGGAAAACCAACCAAAATATTCTTCCATTCCAGAGGATTCTTAACAATGAAGATATTTTTGACAAGTCAAACAGAATTATACTGTCTTATATGGTAGAAATTTGCCTGGGTATAGTGCTATTAATTTGATTAAATGAAAACATTTCTAAATTATATTTTCAATGTATAAGTGGAAAAGAAATATATTATGTAGAAGGATGATGAAAATTAAATGCAGAATGTTAATGTTTATTACACTGTCTCTAGCAAGTAATTTATTCAGCATTTTATTTCTCTATTATTTCTATTAAGGATAACAAATTAGTAAAGTGGTATACAGATAAAAGTCAGTATTTTCTCTAGACTGTATCATTGCATATAAAGTAAAAACTGGTGTATATTTCTCTATTTTCCCCTACTATGCTGCATTGATAATCAAATTCACGTCATACCTAATTACTGCATTTCTCCAGCTAGCCAACAGAATTTCAACTTTCACTTATAATGCTTGTCTACCTCATTATATAATTATCTATATAACATATTAACATTAATCTGTTAATAACATACAATAATATATATATGTATGTATATATACATACATATATTAAAACACCTATTCACATCTATCATGTCCAGGACAGCCCAGGAAACATTCTTCTACTATGTATTCAAAAATTGTGGGAACAACTTCTTGAAAAAAAATTTAAAGAACAGGTGGGGTTTATTTCCATTTTTCTGCATATGGTTAACCAGTTTTCCCAACACCATTTGTTAAAGAGGGTATCTTTTTTCCAGTGTATGTTTTTGGATCCTTTGTCAAAAATCAATTGACTGTAAGTGTGTGGGTTTGTTTCTGAGTCTTCTATTATGCGCCATTGGTCTATATGTCTGTTTTTGTGCTAACAGCATGCTGTGTTTATTACTGTGGCTTTGTAGTACAGTTTGAAGTCAGGTATTTTGATGCCTCCTGCATGGATCCTGTTGCTAAGAACTACTTTGGCTATTCTTGACTTTTTGTTGTTCCAAGTGAATTTAAGGACTGATTTTTCTATGTCTGTGAGGAGTGACCTTAGTAATTCAATGGGTATAGCAACTATCAGACCAATGCATGTGTATCTATGTTCATAGCCGCACAATTCACAATTGCCAAACTGTGGAACCAGCCAAGATGGCTATGCACAGATGAATGGATTACAAAACTATGGGATATATACACAATGGAATTTTACTCAGCCATAAAGAAGAACAAAATCATGTCATTGGATGGAACAGGAAAACATTACGTTAAGTGAGATTAGTCAGTCACAAAAAGTAAAAAATTGTGTGCCCTCCCTAATATGCAGAAGTTACCTTAGATGAGCAAAGAAGGTGATTTAACTGAAGGTGATGGGGGGGATACACCCTAATGTACGTGATGTACTTTCACAAACATATCAAAGTCAATTACTAAACTGAATTTGAGAAGGATAGAGGGGGGAGGGAATGGGGTGGGAATTGGGTAAGGGCTAAATGAGACATGTGTGCATGTATCCCTCTACCAGCTTGTACCTAACAAAGATGTATGATTATAATGTACCAATTAAAAAAAAAAAAAGAACAGGTGGTACCTGGGATGGATTCTGAAAGATGAACAGGATTTGATGAGGAGGCATAGTTAGAGGATGATGAACTATGAGAAGTCCCCTGTCTTAAGTGTGAAGCACAGTTAGAGAGAAACAGGGAAGAAGATTGGGGCCACATTCTTTCAGTACACATTGAGCAAATATATATGTGCCAGGTATGGAACTGTTAGCAGTGAACAAAACATACAAAATCTTCTGTTCTCATGGAACTAACATTCTAGGTGGAAGACAACTAAGGTGGAGGAGAGAGAAGTGAATAAATAAATAGCTTTTCCAGTTTAGGTGTGTTAAGAAAAATAAAGTCAAATAAGGATTGAAGGCAGTATTGGTTCTGATAGCCAGGGAAAGTCTCTGGTGTGATATTCCATTACAGACATGTGAAATGAAAGAGGGAGTCAGGTAGTTATCTGATGTACAAATGTTCGAAATGGAGGAAACAGCAAACCTCCTCAAAGGTATGGTAGCAAACTAAACTTTGGTATCTGGGAGTCCTCTTAAACATTGAACTGGGATCTGCTCATAAAGTCCTGTTTTATCAAGCTGACTTTGGTGATAGATAATATGGAGAGCAGGAGAGGGCTCACTAAAGTTAGAATTCTATCATCAGAACTTTCTATAACATAAATCTGACTATGTTACTTCTCTGATTAAAACCTTCCAGTATCTCTGGATTATCCATATTCATTCCGTAGCTCAGCACACAAAACCTTTCATTACTTTTCTAACTTCTCTCTACCTCTCGGGCTCAGGCTCAGGCTTCCTTTCCAATAGCCAAAGTCTTCCTTCCCATGATACACAAGAGCTAAGAAATTTCTTACAGTTATCAACATATACTTTGGTGATTTCAGACAAACTCCTAGTTCTGTCTCCTTCAAGTCCCTGCTGAAGAACTGACCTGCCTTATAATGGATTAATGACTCTGCCCCATGCCTTCTGTATCTTACACAAATGTTTTACACAACCATTAAATTAAGTAATATTCTATTTAAATAACTTCACGTAAATTGAAAATGTATACAATCTAGTCCTGAACTCTTGGTAGCTTTGCAGTAATGACACAGAAACACTGGGGAGAAGAGAGTAACAGAAACATGAAACAAGACAGACTGATATGATGCAGGGGAAAATAGCCAGCAACTTAAAGTACTCCTCCCTGTGGGACTACTGCCTATCTAGTATGGGCTTCTTGTAGTACTCAATCCAAGGCTATTAGCTTTATACAGTGCAAAACTGTCCATATCTCTAATGTATTATCATGCACCTCATAGAAAATTTAGCATGAGATTGAATTTCAAAAAATCAAGTGTTAAGTACCTTAATTGCATATACTTGTTTGTAGCTCTTATTTCTATGTAAAAATAATCATTTTTGTATCCTTAGTACTGAGCATAACACTTGATACAGAGTTGATTCTCAATTAATGAGTGTGGGCCAGAAGTGTCTGGAAAAGAAATGATCAGAGCCTGACCAAAGGCAGTGATTCATGGTAAGGATGGTAATAAAGGACAAGCTTGAAGAGAGGTTTAAGTTAGACTTAAATGTTCACTAAAGTAAGCTAACTCCATATGAGAAGTCAAACCATGAGTGAGGAGAGGTTGCAATGACTCTGGGATTTATAGCTTAAAAAAAATAACTGTGGAGCTGGGCGTGGTGGAGCACACCTGTAATCCCAGTACTTGGGAGGCTGAGACAGGAGGATTGCAGGTCTGAGGTTTGAGTCCCTGTTTCAAAATAAAATTTTCAAAAAAGGGCTGGGGGCACAGCTTGGAGGTTGACTGCCCCTGGGTTCGACTAAAGTTCCCAATGGGAGGTATATGAAATAAGGAGAAAAGATGCTTGAGTGATAGTAACATTAAGGTACAGGGTTGAGGAAGGGTGCCGGCAGGAGTATCTATGCTATCAGTTCTTATATTCTAGGTGGAATATAAGGCAGACAAGAAAAGAATCAGGATAGTGTATCTAGACGCCATAGAAGGTGGTCAAATTCACAGAGAAATTAAGTAAGTTCAGGGCCGAGAATACCCACTGGACACAGCAATTCAGACTCATTGTAAGTATATGCAATGTATTTTTTCTTTTGTTTTATTTTATTTATTATTATTATTATTATTATTATTATTATTATTATTATTATTTTGGTGCTAGGAATTGAATCCAGGGGCCTTCTGCCTCTGAACTACACTCTCAGCTCTTTTTATTTTTTGAAATAGATTCTTCCCAAATTGCAGAGGCTGTCCTTGAATTTGCAATTCTCCTTTCCCCCCCTCCCAAATACTGGGATTCAGGCATGTGCCACCACACTTGGCTGGATTTGAAACTTTTAAAGTATCAGATTATTAAAGATAAAGTGGTACTTTGTGAAAATATTTCATATTTACCCCCACACATGAAGGATGCACAGAATAATTACAAATAGAAGATAATCCTATACCAATTTAGTTGGATTATACTATTACTTTTACTTTTATATTGTCTTTAAATATATATCAAAATATACTACCAACCAACATTTAAATGAAAGGCTACATTTTAAATACAGTTAAACAGCCCTGTAAGATTAGGTTTGGGAAATTCGGGGTTCAGAAATCTCCTGAAATAGACTATAAGATGTTGATGAGGCAAAGAAGCAACTTACTACATTTTTAAAACTTAACCTCAAAAATCCTGCCCCAACCTGTAAACCAAAACTGTTGTGAAACCAAGGCTCTAGATGACTCCATGCCATGCTTCTGTTTTAGAAACTCTGCACACAGAAAACCACTGGTGGTAAGAGGTGGTCAGTCTGAACGCTACCTTACAGCCTGGTAGGTGCAATATCAGTCTGAATGCTATCTTTACAGCCTCGTAGCATCTCAATCTAAAATGTCTGTTAGGCATCATTTGTACCCAGTACTTGAAGCAAAATAGAAAAAAAATAATAATCCAGTTCAGTCAAGAATTAATATAACTGTAAAAATTCTATATAATATCTATCATAAAACCTCAAAATAATATACAAAGACATAGTTTCAATAATCCTATAAAGTTAAAGTGATATTTTCTTCTTTTGTGGTACTGTGAATTGAACCTAGGGGCCCTATATTATTTATTTTACTTTGAAACAGGGTCTCACTAAGTTACTGAGGATCTCACTAAATTGCTGAGGCTGGCCTTGAACATGTGGTCTTCCTATCACAGCCTCTCAAGTACTGGGATTACCAGCATGTGTCACCACACCTGGCTAAAGTGAAATTTTCTAACAAGAGATTACCTCTTATAGTATTGATCTGGTTCTATTACCTCTCTCCTCTGGATGACTCAATCTAGAGTCTACCTATCAATAATTACAAATGTCTTTATTTGCAATCTCTGAACCTGAATGTTCTTATTCAGATTTTCTGGAACTTGGGTGCTCCCTTTTCAGCATCTACTATAGATACTCTCCATCCACCAACTAGGAAATGCAAAGTATTCCTCAATACAATCCCTCTAAATATCCTAAGTACACCCAATAAAGCCCAATTCTTTTTTTTTTTTTCTTTTATGATGCTGGGGATTGAACTCAAGGGTATTCTACCTCCGAGCTATACCCCTAGACCTATTTATTTACTTTTTTAATTTATGAAGCAGAGTCTCATTAAGTTGCAGAGGGTTGCAGATAAGTTGCTGAGGCTGGCCTAGAACCTGTGATCTTCCTGTCTCAGCCTCCCAAGTACTAGGATTACAGGTGTGTGCCACCATGCCCAGCTAAAGCCCAACTCTTAATACATTCATCATCCTCTCAGCTTCAGAGCATACTCATTTGTCTGAATGAGAATTTTGAATGTTTATAATCACAAACTATGTGCTTAATATAATATTACTGAGGTGATGTATGCCACAAATAAAGTCAAATTTCATTGTCAGGCTGAGTATAGACATATACTTTACTTCCCTATATATATGAAGCAAAAACCAACAAACAAAAAATAAAACAACTACAAAAATAAATCAAAACCCAAACAAATAAATAAATCAACAAAACTCCCAAAATCTATAAGAACTTCCGAGAATTCTGGCTGGAAGCCACTTTGAAGTAGTCAGAAATCTCCTGCCACTGTCTTGTTAACTGTTCTCCAGCCAACAAATTGGGTCTTTGCTCCCTGTCTGCTATACCTAAGGAGAGACTATCAGGTATAAGTAGCATAGTTTCTAGCAAAACACATTAATAGTATAAACCAGGAAAATTAAATATACCCTAGAAGGTACTATTCTTTCCACAATTCAAAAAAATATTATGAATGTCCTCTTTTTCTCCATTTTCTATGCATATGTGCTTTTCAAAAAGCATTATCCTTTGAGTCTACATAAATAAATGTTACACCACAATCACTAAAACATGACCTGAAAAATTTTAAGTGGTGATCAACTGCTAAATTAGTACATCTCAAATACTTAATATGTGCATGATACTAGGAAGCTGTGGTGCTACAAGAAAAATGAAATCCCTATCTTTAAAGAGCTTACTTTTCCTACTAGGAAGAAATACCTTTTATAACAAGGCAAATCAAGCAAAAGATAGTATTACTCAATAACTCAGGTGCAATAAAAGTGATGCTTCAGATGCTTAAAGATGTGGGCATCTAAATCAGGTCTTAAACACAAGTAAGACACTTCCAGTTTTATGATGGTAAAATGTATTGCTCTTCCAAAAAATCATGCTGAAGTAAGGAAAACAAAGAAACAGAAACCCAAATCTTGTCTCTAATCAGCATAAGTAACAGCTAAAACTAGATGCAAATAAATATGAAGATGGAAAATACGTAGCAAAGAAGTCAATGGAGGCATAGAACTGGACGGAAAATATAACCATGGCATACTACTTAGCTCGGCAGTAAATAATACATAATCAAAAATATTGAAAATGGATTTAACTAAAAATTGTGAGGATAGAGAAGGTTGAGAGATGGAGTAATAAAATTCTTAACTGCCACACAGATAATGCCAAACATGCCAAATTTGAGAACACTATGCATATGTGTATGTAATGCATATTTTTAATTCTGCATGTATTATTTTATAGGAATACATTT